>JBBPNM010000070.1:0-17462 GCA_038090895.1 Boletus bicoloroides
CCCTTTCCGGCCGTCGCCACCGTTATCGAGTACAATGGGTGGTTTGAGGACCCCCCCGCTCGAGCCAGACCGTGACTTTATAGCCCTTTCCCCTCCACCCCTCCGGAGGGGCTCCAAACCCCATATAGTTACAGTGAGGCGACCGGAAAAACTTGAGGTAGAAAGGTCTGGGTCTGCACAGTGAGAGGAGAGTAAGCTGGTAACTTCTCGACGCGGATCAGTGGTCTCTCTTGGCTTCGTGACACCATAGATTGTATTACTTCACCGCTAATTTTTTCTTCCATCTTGAAGTTGTTGAGATGCTCATCACTGAGAGGAAAGACTAAGACGACGGTCAAATATTGAGACAAATACATCTACAAAGCGTGTGCAGGGAGACCAAAGAAGTACGATACATTAAGCAAAGCTGTTCTCCACGTCCGCGCTATCTTCACCCTGTTCCAAGCTTGCGAACTGCGGGGGGCAATACATGAACAATAAGTTCCGTCAGGAAGTGATAGGTCAACTCACAGTCAAGAATGCAGCAGGTCGGTGCTCCTCCGCCCAGAAGAGGAGTGGTGTATCGAGAATCATACTGTACGGCAAATTGGGCGACCACAACTGAGTAAGACCAATACCGTAGTTCCAGACTTTGCCCTCGGGCACGAGGGTCATACCGAAGATACGATCCGACAGCAAAAGCTGGACACGCTCGGACATATTGGGGTTGAAGCCCGGCGGATTAGCTGAATTGTCCACATTTTTACGACCCCATTCAAATCCGCCGACAGACAATGAATGAGCAGACAAAGAGACGGAACCAGGGGTGAACGAAGCTGCAACGCAGATCGTCGACGATCCAAATTCGGGGTGATCTGCCATAAGCTTCGCTTGTGTAGTAACATCCGTGGGTGAGAGGTGGTTGAGCTCGAGTGCCTGGGTCTTGATCCATCCCAAAGGTTCGAGATCTTTCAGTAAGAAGTCATCCTTGGGGAACTGAGCTGGCAGTTCAACGTTGTTGTTGCTGCCGCGCTGGGGTACCCAAGCCACTGCCTTAATCTCCTTGACTTGCTTGTTGTCCGGCGGGGAGACACCATACATGAAAGCGGCGACCTGGGTGCGCAAGTCTGCAGCGGTGATGAAAGCACGGAGAATATTCTTTGGCAGCACATATGTATACGAAGCAGCATCGTCTTTCACGTCGTCGTTGGACACGTAGATATGTTGGAGACGAAGTGGGAGATGAGTTGCGGAGATGGCGCGGACGCGCCAATCAGATTTACTGCTGAACACCTGTTGTTCATAGCTTGTTGCTGCAATATTATCCAGTCATTCAGCACAACATGGGTGAAGTAAAAAGATCCACCCACTCGTGACCGTCTGGATCGTGTCACCATGAATGTTGGTCGTTTGGCTAATATGAAAATCAACAGAAAATCCAACAATTGCTTCGACGGTGGCTCACGTTTGAACAGCTGTAACCTGTCCCTGGGCTTCGGTGCCTTTCTCCAATTCCGCCATTTGTTGACGTTGTACAGAGGGAGCAACTATCTCTTGTCCAAGAATGATGTCGCGGATCTCACTGGCTGTCAACGACGCAATGTTGACACTGTTACGTTTACCAAAATCCTTTGATCAGAAGGGTAAGACATCACTGAAGACTAATGATGGGTAACAATATCACTCACAGCCAAAATGAGGTCCTTCATGGCAACCTCAACCTTGATCCATTCGTCATCTGTCAAAGTTGGCCACACGAAATGAGGTTCCGTTATCGTGGACTTGTCGGGGTGAAGAATAATCTTTGCCTTCTCGTTGTTGACATGCAGTCCACGTAAGAGGAGGATAAGACGAGAGAAGGCAGTGTAGCTAGAGATGGATTTCAACCAATCATCTATTGGGAATGTAAGATCAGTATCATCGATAGACAATCGGACATACCATATAGACTGAAGAGCACCATTTGGGGCTGTGTAGCGCGCTACAAAAGATTTTTATTTAGGTCAAGGGGTTGGCAGGATGGCTTAAAAGATTTACAAGGATCAAATCACCAAACTTTTCCATCTTCATGCATGCTTGGAACGGAAGCTGCAGCTCACTACCCTTGATAACGATATTCGGGAAGTCCAGCAAATGCACCTCGAGGGGATCTGGGAAATGAAGTAGGTGTTTGCGGATATAGCATATGTCAGTGCTTACCTAACATTCCCTTGCGAGTGACAATAACTTGTTTGGGCTGTTCCTCAACAGGCAGGGAGCGAACCAAGGCAGCTACTTCTTCGGCTGTCTTCCATTTTGCGAGCTGTCCTAAACGCTTCTGACCGGCCCAGACGCTAGTGTGGATGATTTTTAAGAAAAGTTGCCCTGATCGTGGATTGAAGATAAAAATAGCCCCGTCTAAGGAATAAAATAAGCCATCGTTGCGCTGAGGAAAAAGAACTGATTGTTTACTAATGGGTTTGGTAGTCAAGTTACCCTCAAAGGTCTTGTGAATCGTGACGCGATAGACGTTTGTGTCGTCAACGAACCCTATATCAAAGGTGAACAGCGTTCGATGTACTGAATCCGATGCACCTACAAATGATCTGATTCGAAAAAAGTTCTGAGTAGTTCTGACTGTTCAAATACGGTTCC
This sequence comes from Boletus bicoloroides, assembly GCA_038090895.1. Taxonomy (NCBI): domain Eukaryota; kingdom Fungi; phylum Basidiomycota; class Agaricomycetes; order Boletales; family Boletaceae; genus Boletus; species Boletus bicoloroides. The sequence continues at coordinate 2,614 of JBBPNM010000070.1, forward strand.
GTTGGTTCTGATGAGTATAGCTGGAGACCTTTGCGTATGCGTTCGCGCAAGACATGACAGGCGGGGTTTGCCTTCATGATCTTAGCCATAGCTTGTTGAATGAGAGGCTTCATGCCAGGGAACCAATTCCCGTATGCCGACCACAAATTGTATGCCAGGTCCATACCGATCATGACACCAGTAGGCGATGGATAAATACTCATCGAGTCGGATACCTGAACAATGTGTGATCCAGAAGCCAGTCGTGCTCAATCATAACCACTTACGTAGTCCAAAAACTTTGCACGTGTATACCGCTCGATATCATGTGAATCAAAGTCACCCCATCGAAGTTGTACATCAATCCAATACTTGTTGCTTGTGGTGCCATCCAAGACATCTTTGTTCTGTACCAAGGAATGAGCCTTCGCGTAGTCATTTGAGTAGGGACTCACATCGGTCACAAGGGATGGGCGGGTAATGTTCCATTTGTACGCAGAGAACAACAGGATGTCGGCACATGACGAGTTCATCTTGTAACTCTTACGGGGGTGGATTGTCTCCTTCTGAACTGTCTCGATCTGCAAGGGTTCGAGTTCCTGGTCGAATACCTGACACAGGTCCATGACCACACTCTCGTGAACTACAGAATGTCAATAAGGCGAGGCTGGCTCATAAGACACAATGCGAACTTACTCTTCTGCCATAAATGAGCACGGAAGATCTGGATTAAACTGATCTTAAGTGTGGGAATCTTGCCGTGCATGAAAATACCAGTCAAGTCGAGCTGGACCTGGAAACCAACGTAAACATTCGCGCGGTTGATTGTTGGGCTCCACCATAAAGTGAATCGACGATTTGGAATTTGGTTCAGACCAGATCGCTGGGCATTCGTGAGCTTCTTGTATCGCATGGACTCCTCGAAGCCAGACGCTTTCTCCCAAAATAGTCCCTCCCATGTGGGGAAGTAAGTACCCTTGAACAGCGTGTGCTCGAGAATTCCTTCAACACCACCAAGAGCAGCGATAACATCGACCCGGTAATTATTAAGCTGCCATAGCTTTCCGTCATGCCTCTGCGAAGTCCACCAGAAGGGATTGCTGTGCGAAGTTAGTCGAGTGTGGGCAACGGAAGGAAGGCGACGCACTGCTTCAATAACTGATATTGCTTCCAGTCAGTACGCACACGCCAACCACGATCATAGGCCAAACTTAAAAGGATTGTCAGTGTGAAGAACAGATGCTGATTTTGCAGACTTACGTATGCCGATCCTTCTGGAATAGCGTGTTGATTCGAGGGATACCTCTGTCCCAGCTATCTTCGAGATCCTCTAGAGTCAGACGGCGGTTCTGTGCGTTTGCTTCCTTTCGTTTCATGGAGTATTCCGACCAAACGCGCGCAGAATCCAGGAACTCGGCTTCCCATGGCTGGAGATAGCGGTACAAGTTGGGAATAAGTTGATCTTCCTCATGAGACATACCAGCGCGGAAGTGCGTGACCCCGACGTCAGTCTGCTTTGACCAACGAAGATCACTTTGAGGGATCAGAACATGACCCATGGATAACATTCCGAGACCACCGAGTTCCTTGGGTGTGTAGAACACGACCGGAGGGAAACGCGAGGGCATTTTACTGTTCAGGCCAATTTTAACCCGCGTCTGGATCTTGTTCTCTGCCTTCACTAGAGCGTCAAGTAACTCGTTCGTGTGAATAACTGCCTCTCGGTAGTAAGTCATGAGACCAATAAGAGCAGTGTTCCACTTGTTGACGATCTTGGAGAAAGTCGTTGAACCAGAACTCATTAGCACTTGTCGGACGCGGTTGTTGAATTGCTGGACGCCTGCGGGAAACCCGACTTCAGTATTTCTAAGGAAGGATTGCAACAACCCAACACACCTTCATCTGACACGCGAAGGAAAGCCTGCGCAGTGCGTTCCTTCGTCTGCTCGTTCGTGAGATTCCAGACAGCATCTTTCAATGAGAACTGTTCTCCCCCCATCGTCCTAATCTTCGGTAATATGCGGACCTCAAATCCGCACATGGAGAACAGGAGTTGAGGATTGTTTTGAGAGTAGACGCTGACAAACGAGTCTTCCCATTCGATAGTCGTCAAAGACCTGGGCAAGCTTTGCTTCACGTTCCAAAAGACAGCTCTGCCGAGATTGACGTCGTGCTTGACGAGTCTCATGCGACAGTCACGAGGCCAACAACGTTTATTGTTGTAACCAATGACATTATTGTTCGTCGGATCTGGGTTGGCGCTCAAGTAACGTTGAATCAGATCTCGGGCCTCATCGGCTGTGAAACGGAAAAGAATGTGTAGCTTGTCGACGTAGCGGGAATATAGTCGAATCGGATGTCGCGTTTCAGTGCCAGAATCACGGTACTGCAAGAAGTTGTTTGGCATCTGAGGCGGTCCTGCCATTTCGCTGGCCCTTTGCAGTCCGAGGATCAAAAGATCGAGCACGAGACCATAGTACTGGAAAACAAAGGCAGAAAATTGTAAACCACGGATGAGACCGTATGCGTTGGTATGTGCCACATCCTTGTATGTCAAAACTGAATAGAAAATATTAGCATCGATCGCTACAACATAGGCATCGAGCCTACCAGTGTTGTTCTTCGCGGTTATGTAATCGGCCAAGTTATGATCCAAGATGAGCCGAAGTAGACGATTTAGAAGGGTCAAATCGATCTTCTCGTACACCTTCGAAAATACTGTTTCCATCATAACATTGCACTCGCCCTCACCAGTCTCCCAAATGTCAGTCAAGTTATTGATGCCTTGACACCACTTATACACGAGAAGAGGGGGCGGCTCAGTATCGGCGGGTTTGATCCAGGCAGGGAACAACCCTCTCTTGTCCGCTTCGAAGAACAAGAATTGATCGAGGTACTACACCAACAATTCGTCAGTAACCGAATGTAAATCAGAAGCATACTTACAGCATCAGTAATTTTCTCTACAGGCTCAATGTCGTAGCAGGGGATCAATTTGTCATAGGTGTCAAAGAATTCGATACCTGCCTCTTTGAAGGCACGTTGTGTGAGGAGCAGACGCTTGATGCGCGACAAGCCTAATATTGCTTAAGATACTCTATCGCCAAGATTGGTAAAATGTGACTCACATTCATGAGGGTTATCATATGCTTGTTCAATAAGAGCAAGTTCTTCACGTTGCGACTGATTAAGTCGCCCTTTGACTGAATAAGCCTCCTTCAGCTTCTCGAGGGCCAAGACCAAAAGTTTCGTATCATGTTTGTACGATAAGGGTCTGTATCCTACATGAGAAGGAACCCCAGTCAAGAAAGATTGACTTACGGGAACGGAATAGGGGCAAACTTGCGACTCTCTAGCCAATGAACAGTTGCAGTGTATATGGCGACAGCCTCTTCTGCACTGATATAAGGACCATCCTTCAGGTAACCATGTTGTCGTTCCTGTTCAGCTTTGAGGTAGAGACCTAATTGACTGTCAGAGTAGCAATAGCATGAGACGATGCACCACTCACGAGTGAGCCGACCCAAATTTTTCTTCACGACTGCCTTGTCGACCGTAGCACCACGCCGGATGCGTTCGCGATTGTAGTGAGCAACACTGAAAGAAGTCATGCATTACAAAAGTCGTGCCCCACCTGAAGAAATAAAGGACCTACGAGCACCACCAATCGGCCTTACTCTTGATGTACCGCAAGATAATATTTTCAATAGCAGTCGGCATTCCTGGAACCTTCCAAGGAATGTTTGCCTTCCAGCACCGCCAAGCCTCGGACAAGTGTTGCAGAATTGTTTTGGCCTTGTTCTGTTTGATGGACTCCGGCATCATGTCCAGGATATCGTGCATCACGGCCGCACGGAGCTCGAGGTCATAGTGCGACTCTACGCGTTGTTTCGTTACAGTTTTCGCGATACCCTTGCTATTACGACCCTCGAACTGACGAGCAAGAAGGTTCCCGAGCCAACGTTCGAGAAGGGGAACAATACCACGCATGAAGAAGAGCCAGACTCGCCAACCAGGTGCCCAGAAACCGCATCCGGGGCCTTTGCCGACAGGACCTGTGTTGAAGCGATAGTAGATCAAGTGCTTCAAGTCCTTGGTCATGCGTACTTGTCTCATTAACTAAGATGACAGATTAGCTGACGAAAATATGCTAATGTCGTAACAACTGACCTTGTACTTGTAGCGGTACATCCCGGTGAGGGCACCGATATGAGCGAAGATATATTGCAAAGCATCAGCAAGTTGGAAAGCATCAACGTTGCCAAGCCGAAATTGAACATGTGCATCAACAACGAGCTTGGTGAGCCGCAGGATTTCGCGACACAGGTGGAAGGCATTCCCGAAGCGAGACTTCTTGCGTTCTTTGGTTGTGAGTGTCTTGACAGGCTTCAAGTTCATGTTATAGTCAAGGTGAAGGTAGTTCAGGTTCTATAATGCGAACATTAATAAAGGACTACGTTGCACGCCAAAAAGCCGGTTACCTTGCGATGAATTAACAAATTCAACATGTTGTAACCCTGTCTGCAGACTTGCAAGCCAGCTTCCACCCAATCAAGTCTTGTCGTCTGGAAGAATTTCGTGGCCTTGAGTTGTCGGAATAAGTTTTTCTTCGTCATAGCCTTCTCTGGACGACTCTTGAGTTCGTTTAAGACATAGCACTTGAGCAGTTTTTGGTACGAGACGCGAACTTTCACAGGCTGGTTGGGAGGACAGTGCTCGAGGTACCAATTTTTCACCAATGGGACGTCTTGGGCGCGTCTCATCCGGCCAGACCGGCGGTTGTATGGATCCGGGGCCCACCACAAAGCGATGGCATCCGCTGTGAGATCATTTTCCAGAGGCTTTTCCTCCAAAAATGGTTGCACTTCTTCAGGAAGCTCAAAATCGTCCTCATCAGCACCATTGGGGCCAAAGATTTTGTCCTCATGAGGGACAAGAGGAACATTCTTCGGCGTTGCTCCCCGCAAGGAAATGGGATTGATGAGGGGATCAAAGTAGAATGCGGGCAGGTCTGGGTCATCCGTCCGAATATAGACGTTTTTGGGTACGTGGTAAGGGGACAGGTGGACCGACCGAGGTAAGGAGTTATACAGGTGAGGAAATGCAACCTTGTACTCGGTACGGATTTGATTCCGGATGATCACCTTCCCAATATCGTTAAACTCGTTCCAATCTTCGTCGAACGCATCCATATCACGGTAAAGCGGCTCGAATTTGGGGCCCCCTGGAATGGCCATGTTGAGTGCCTTGGCTGTGAAGAAGGACTTCTTGTCGAATAAGTAACTCGCATTACTATCCGGACGGTCCGACAACAGAGTCCGTCCAAGGCGATAAAGGTTTGCCATGACTGGGAGAGTAAGTGACCAATATCGGTATGAGGAACCGTTGACGGCGGGGGTATCGACAAGTGGTTTGGGATCATAAAACCAGTCGATAATTGCAGCATCTTCATCGGAATCCAGCTCCAGCTGAATTGCCTCTAGGGGTTCGACATCCAAAACGTTGTCACCATAATCGAGAGGCGGTTCTTCATCATCAAAAGGAGGAAAGCGCATACGCTTGAAATGTCTACGGTCACGTTTTTCTCGGCGCATCGCGAGCCACATGGTACTCCACTGCGCATGATAAACGGGTTCGATGATGCGAGGTATCTCGTTCACAAAGGTGATGGCGCCGGTAATGTGATAGAGCACGGGGACCTCACGGACTTGCTCCCAGGGGTAGGGGATGTTTTCAAGAAGTTTCATGACAGCGTGGGGCACGTACTTGAGTGCACCAAGATGGACACGTTTGTCGTTGCGAAACTTTCTGTTACTCATATCTCCGTGGTCCTTGATAATTTTACGGACGTGTTCGGGAGGCAGATCCTACGACACACGTCAGCAATAAGAGTAACGATGTACAAAATTGCACATACCTGCTTGCCCATATCAACGTAACCTCCTTTGCGCTTTTCGCCATAGCGTTTCTTTTGCATCGAAACCCATTTTTGCGATTTTTGCGCAAGTATTTCCGGAGGCATGCGGGAGGAGGCTTTCTGGCCGAAGCCCGGTGGTGGAGGCATGCCCGGTGGCGGGGGCGGCAGGCCCGGTGGTGGAGGAACAAAAGCAGCGCTCATCGTCGATGTCGAGGGCGACGGAGAAAGTGTCTTTTGCTGACTAAGTCATACTTTGGCCATTTTCAAGTTCCGACTCTACAAGGGAAATTGTGGCTGTGTCATGGGGTCGCACAAAATGCGACCATGGTCCTGGCAATACCCAATCCCAATGTTCTTCAACGAAGTTCGGCTGTATATCTAAGTTCAAGTTGACTCTTTATCTGGCTGTGTACATACATTACAGTTAACTTGATTTTAGAATGAGATAAATTAAACCAGCGCGCGAATCCGCAACAGAAATGTTTCAAGCCCCGATACGATTTCAAACTCAGACAGGTAACCCACCTGTTTGTTGGGCGACTGATCCCTATGAACAGAGCTCGGTTTTCAGCAAGCTGAAAACATAGTGAAAATGCTCATCCCAGTTTGCTTTGAAAATGTTAATCCTAGTTTTCAATAGCTCATGGAGTATAATACAATACTGTACATACATACTGTGAAACTCATGAATGTTTGAGTGACATAACATGTTCAATTCAAACAGAATATATATATATATATATCTTTTATTTTATAAGATCATTTATGATAGTTGAGTCCAAGAATGTGCCCCTGAGTATAAATTCCATGTATTGTGATCTTAAAACCCATCTTTGTACCTATGTGACTGATTATATTAGCATATTGTCTGAGAGTGTCTCTCATCATTTTCAATATTCTCAACATTGTCTTCATCTGTCTCATTCCTCATTCTTGGTTGGAGATTTGTTCTTTATTAATTCTCTCACTACATCATTATTCCAGACTCATTCATCTCATATCCAGATCATTTACCTGGCTATCTCCTTTTTTTTGCATATCTGGACCATTTCAGATTCATTGGGACTGCTTTAAACACTTATTCCTTTGCTTCACCAACCCACTCAAGTCACAGTCCCTGGGTCAAATGGTATCATACCATCATACCTATTTTTACTAATTGTGTGTATTAATTTATATCCATGTTTGTCTTATTAAAGATACAGGTATGCAGTGAACACCCTAACTCTAAAGGCAAACCTGGACCAAGCAATTGTTGACAAACATATTCAAAAGGTGGATTTTGCAAGTAAAACCAGTTCTCTTAACCTGGTTGTAAAACAAATAGGCCAGTTAATTTATAAAGTAAAGTTAGTAACAAACTCCTCAACAAAGTGTTATTACATATAAAATCAAAAATAAACAATTAATCAGTTACTTGGTGGTTTCAGGATTATCAACTGATTGTATTTTTATGCAGTCAAAAAATAGTTTTCTATTATAATAAATACATAAAATCACACCTGGACTTAAAGTTGGCCTAGGAATACTTGTACTACCTGCACTTATACCTGTGCCAATGGTACCATTTCCTAGAACTCAAAAATAGGTGAAGAATAAGGATTGCCAGCTCAATTCTTTAATTATAATAAGATTGAATTAATAGACCCAATCAAATTTAAAGATAGACTCAGCAGCAAATCTGAAATTATCTTTAAATTCATATTAGTAGACTGAATCATTAGCCTAAGCCATTGATTTGATTAGAAGCCAAAGTTCTTAAGACAGTTGAAGCTATTGGATTGATCAAACTCACCAACAAATTCAATGCTTAGGTCAAAATTTAGGTCTGATTCTTGAAATATACAAAAAATATGCTTTAACCATTGTAATGATTGAACTCACTATAGGAGATTTAATGATAAGTTTACAAATTGGTCTGATTCTTAAGACATATAGATAATATGCAAAACATCTCTTGCCTATTTTTATTAGATTAAAATAAGAATCAAACTTACCATAAAAGAATCAAGGATTAGGCCAGAAATAAACTCTAATCTTTAAAAATATGCAGAAAATCACACAATGATTACTTATCTAATCTAATCTGTCAAATCATATCATCAACCTACTATAGGAGAATCAAAGATCAGGCCAAGAATGAGCTTCTTCCTTATCTAATCTTATCTTTTAAATCATCACCATATTGGTCCTATTTAGTCTCAAACTTATGGTGTACCTGCTTACAAAAGTATGTTTTATTCAATATTTTGAAGGGGAGAAGCTATTATGAAGGAAGGGAGAGGAATTCAGGTCCTACTGACAACCAGAAATGTAGGTGATAACCAAGTCAGACAGGGTTGGGTGGTGGTTGTGCTGACATGCCCTAATTCATTGGGTGAACATGTGACCAGGATCAGCCACATGGTTTTGTTTGAGCAAAAAAGGAAGGTTTGTATTGATAAGTGAAATGCCTGAAATACTCAAAATACCCAAAATATTTGAAAAAAGTGTTGGATAAGATTCACACTCACACTCTCCCATATTGAAGTAGCAGCCCTTATATAGTAATATTGGTAGTTGTGTCAATGTACTTGACTTGTTATGTAATTTAAGTACTCTTATCCCCCAAATAAGGCTTGGCCATTTGTATGGTCAAGTTTTGCATGGTGTACAAGAGGTGTGAGTTTGCATGTCCACTAAATTGCATTCTGCACTCAGGTGGCTGTGCTGCTGTGGTTGAGTTAGAAAATTAAAATCTCATTACCTGTCATAGTCCAAAATCACATGTGGTTTTTTTGAATATTTGACAGCTAACACTGTTGGCAATGCAGGTGAGGTAAGTGCCACCTTTTTTTTCCCTCATGTTTTCCATTAATTTTTTAGACAAGCAAAGCTTGGTTTTCAGCAAGCTGAAAATATAATGACAATGCTCATTCCAATTTGCTTTGAATATGCTCATCCTAGTTTTTAAGTGAAACTGTTATATCCAGCTTTCATATAATAGTGTTCATGCTAGCTTTTGAGTAAAAAAAGTTATTCTATTCATGGTATAGCAAGTAAAAGTAAAGTCTACATGTTAAATATTCAAATTTTTAAATACTTCAGTCCAAACTACATTAGTAGTTTTGATATCTTCTTGACCATGAGGAAAGATAACTTTGATGTTTCTAGGATGAGTACAATGTGACAAAGCCACATAAAGTTGACCATATGAGAAAACAGAAGAACTCAAATTCAATCCAACATGCTTGACTATTTGACCTTGTGACTTGTTGATTGTCATGACATAGGCCAGATGAACAGGAAATTGAAGGCAATGAAAAGGGATAGGAGAATCCTGAAGACCAGAATTAAGAAACATGCATGGAATAAAAATCACATTGTTAGCATCATTTCCACCCAACACCCTACACTCCAGAATGTGGTGAGTAGATCTGAGGAGCCTCAAGTGGGTACCATTACAAAGACCATTCATTGGATCCAGATTGCACAATAGCATAAGTGATGCACCATTTTTAAGCTCCAATTTATACAGGGGAAATCCAAAAAGATTGAAGGTATTGAGGACTTCAGGTTGAACATACTGATAATCTGGCTCATCTTTTGGCACTGAGTCTGCACTAAGGTAGATGGTTTTCTCCTGAGGTGCAACACCATCTAGAATAATGGCATTGATTTCATGGGCTTGTTCATTTCTGGAATTAAGAATGTATGATCCAGAAAATATTGATCAGAAAGCTGCTTATCCTGGGCCAGAAATTGAGAGTAGAGGGAATTTATGAGGGAGGCCATGGTATCACCACTGCACATGTGCTGAGAAAGTATCACATCTCCATCTGTTATGCCAATATATAGAAATTGCTGTGCCGATTCATCAGATTCTGGATCTTGGCCAAGATACATGTTCTGGTAAAGATAGTGAATGTTTATATTTGGCCAGATTGGAGTGAGTGAGGACAGCTGGAACAATCTGTTCTCTTGAGCCATGCAAGATGACAGGAAGGGTTTGCCTGAAGTCTCCTCCAAATAAGATGATAATGCCTTGAAATGGACAATTGGGCTGGTTAAGCAAGTCACAAAGAGTGCAATCCACTGTTTCCACCACAAGATGATGTTGAGAGGCTGCTTCATCCCAGATGATAAGAGAGGTCTCTTTGAGAAGCTCATGGATAGCATCATCTTTCTTAATGTTGCAAGTACTTTGCTCATGACAGGGAATAGGAATCTTGAACCATGAATGGACAGTATGACCACCAGGAAGTAGAAGAGCTGCAAGACCAGTAGAGGCTGTACAAAGCACAATTTTATCTCTGGCACAAATTCCAGCAGCAATGAGTTTGGCCAAATAGGTCTTTCCATATTCATCACCACTGTGAAGAAAAAAAGATGATCCATGGGAGTTGAGAACACTATCCATGACAGCATCATAGAGAGCAATTTGCTAAGGATTGAGAGTGGGAAGTCCTCTATCAACCTGTTCTTGCTGCTCCTCTCTATTATAATGTCTTTGCTCAAAGATTAATTGGTTTTCTCTATAATCACCCCAGTTGTGCTGTGATCTAGGCATGGATGGAAAGTCCTTCAAGCTTTTGCCATGTCTCTTGAGCTCTTGGTCCATAAGATGCAAGCCATAGTCATAGATCTGCTCTAGAGTATGCTGAGCAATGTTGAAGGTCTGAGTAAATCTGTGGACAAGATCATCATGGAGATGATGTTTGGTATCATTTCATAGTTGATCAGGATCCACAAGAGAGCAATGGACCAGAATAATAATGAACAAAGAATGCAGTTGATGGCCTGTTTTGAAGTAAGCAGCCTCTTGTAAACACAACAGCCATTTTCTGTCATCTTGCAAAAGACCATGTGGATGACAGGCCTCTTTAAAGTTTTCATGAAGATGACCATCAACAGTGCAAAGATCTTCATAGGAGATGGCACCTATTGGAGAAAATATTGATTATACTACACAAATACATATAATAATTAAATCTTACCTTTGACCACAGTAAGCAGAAGATACAAATAAAATGCTTCATCAGCAGAGGGAGGAATAGAGTACATGCATCCAATGGCTTTGTATCTTTGACAAATCTTCCAATTAGCTTGGCACTTGTCCTAGATAAAGTTCTTTGGAAAGTCTTGATAGAGATAATTATGAGCTCCAGCAGCAATGAGATCAGGATCTTGATTGGCCTTGAACCCTCCAAGTAGCTGAGTGTCTTTGATATTGTTGACCACATTCTCAATCTCAGCTTCAGCCTAAAAAACCACAGACTAATGACCAGGAAGATGAATGGGAAGATGATAGACAGCTGGCCACTCCATGTGCATAGGGAATTCAAATATGTTGTGGCAGGTTTGAGTGGAGGATATGTATTTGATATCAAGGTAGGAGTGGATTTCATTTTCTCCTTCAGTAAGAACAGTGACACAATCTGGACCCTTGTAGATGTACTTGTGGATGTATTTGACAGCCTTGATTGATCCACAAACCTCCAAATTGATATGACAGTTATATTGCACCAATAGCTCTCTTGGATGGGGAATCATAACTTTGTTGTCAAAAACATCCTGACATTTCTGGACAGTTTTGCCATTGTCAGGGTGAGCATAATCAGGATAACCATCTTCCTTGATAATGGTCTGATTGGTAAAGGCCTTTGGAAAGCACTTTTTGCAGATATTGTTTTCTAAGCACCTTTGAGGAGAGCAAGGACCATGAAGCATATACTTGGAAACAGCAGAGTAAAGCTGGGGATGGATTTGAGAGTCAGGAATTTGGGCAGAGATGATTGCATCAATTTGCTCCACAGTAGAAATTTTGTCTTGTTGCTCCAAAAATATTAAGAGGTGCATGTAAGGAAGTCCATGCTTTTGATATTCAATGGTGTAAACAAATCCAGCCACTTGTTCAAAGTAGCCATCACAAATTATCTTTAGCAATGCTTGTTGCTTTGCATGAAAAACACATGTGACCAAGTCAGGCCTATCCACAGCTGTTTGACCTAAATAAACAGTAAATATTTATATTGTGAATGATATGTAAATTGAAATATACACACCAGCAAGCAGATTTTGAGAGATTTCAGGCCAGCTTCCATTGGCAGTCATAGTAAGAAATAAATCAGGCTTTCTGAATTTTTGGCAAAAGGCCAGAGAGTCTTGAAGCAGCTGCTGCATATAGTGAGGCCCACCCTTATAAGTGGAAGGAAGAATGACATGACCAACTTGACCTAAGTTTTGACCTTCACCACTATCTCGATGCATGCAATCTTGTAATCCTTGATACAAATCAGCCCTAAGCTTGGTTTGATTGTTGGCAGCCCAAGTGAGGTTATACTGCTCAATAGATGTCCATTCATCACAGGTGAATTGCTGAAAGAGCCTGCCTCCTTTGAAAAGATTTGGTGGTTCTACTTCTGATGGATGTATATGAAGCCTATAAGCATACCAAAGCAGCTGTGTAACCTTTTTTGAGCAATGTGCATTTCCATTGCATTGTTGTAAGGGGATGTTCAAATGCCAGCCCTCTTCACCATGTGGAAAAAAAGCACATAATGGAGAGGGAGATATAATGGATGAAGGTTGCTGATCCAATGTAGACCACCACCTTGTAAACATAAAATTATGTCACAGTCCACCCTTACATTCTCTGAATCATCTCCAGGAACAATTACAGCTATCTCCTCTATAGTGGGCAAATTGTATCTTCTAGCATCAGCTGCTTGTTGTAAATGAAGTTGTATGTGTATATCAATATGCTCTTCAGGAGGTTTGGCCTATATGATTTTATATAAGTAAGTATATTATATACAATTTGCAATTACTCACCCTCATGATTTCATAAGCTTGTTTGTAAAGTGGAGCATAAGGATTTATTTCTCTAAAAGTGGTATGCAGATCCAGCAAAATAGCACCATTAAGCTGAGGATTGTGTTGAACATATCTGTTGGTTGCCTTCTCTGGGTTATAAATATAAAGCTGAGCATAAAAAGGTTATAATCCATCTGGTGGTATGAGAGATCCCATCAGGTGATGAAGTGCACCATGAATCTGAAAGGATGCTGGCCCAGATCCTTGAATTATATTGTTGTCTATATTTGTGCCCACAGAGGTAAATGATAAAGCATTGTTGTATTGCCAAATTTTCTTTTTAAACTCTATATGATCTTGAGGGTCATCAAACAGCTCCTGCAAAAAATGTGGCCACTGTTGTATATGAGGAAGATTGACCTGACCCTAAAGACAGCACATTCCAAAGCAAGGATTATGAATACCAGAGTTGGAAAGCTTTTCTGAAATAAAATGAAGTGCATGGCAATTTGAACATTGAATGTTTAATGGGCCAAGAGAGTGAAGCTGGACAGGTTCATAATATATTCTACCACCAGGTAGAATATAATTTGGTGGTTGTGGTGGTTGTGGTGGGGGTGGGGGAGAAGATGGGGGAGGAGATGGGAATGGGAATGGGAATGGGAATGGGAATGGAGAAGCATGTTGTCTTTGCTGATCTTGCTTATATTGTTCTACTGAGCACTGGCTGTATTCATCAAGGGCTTCCTCAAGCAAGGCTTGAGAAAATTGTTGGATTTGAATAATTGTATTGTTCTCCTGAGATTGGTGTGCTTCCTCCTGTTGACATAGTACTTCTTGATGTTGCTGTTGCTCCCTTTGATGCTCCAATTCCTGTTGATATAGTGCATGCTACTGCTACTGCCCCCTTTGATATTCCAATCCTTGTTGATATAATTCAATTCATCTTCTATATTCCTCCTATTGTTGATATAAAGCTTGCTGTTGTAATGCCAACTGTCTTTTATGCTCTTCTTGCTGCCTTTGTAAGTGGTGTAATTGTATAGCAGCTTGCTGATTCTCTGCATGTTGAAAGTCAACAATACCCTAAATAGGTGAAGGAATAACTGGATTTAAAAATGATTGGGAAATAGCTGGAGGATATGCAGGACTGGCTTGAGCATTGACAGACTGAGCAGCAGATGAATGAGTTGATCTTCTATTAGATCTTCTATTATGCTGACGATTTTGATGAGTTACATTAAATCCTTCTAGCAACCTAGTATTGTAATTCACTCTCTCAAGATGTTGAGGTGATTGAGCAAACACCTGATAGCCCATAGGAGATTGTTGATTAGGAATGTAAAAGGACTGAGGAGGTTGAGGAGCAGGTGGGAACATTGGTGGTAGAGCTGGCATTGGTGGTGGTGAGCATTGCTAATGATGTATTTGCTATCTATGATGATGCTCAATCTGATGGGGTGGTATACCTGGATACTGATCAACATGCACAGAAGGATGGACCTATGATTTTCAATAAATATCATGCAAGTAAACATATCCATAACAATAACATACCATTAAAGCATTGGAAATATTTTGAAGGACCTGAGCAGGATACTAATAGGATGAAGGAGAGTCAAGAACATGCTGATCACATTCAGCCTGACAGCCAGTATTCCATACATGCTGAGGAGATGTTGGAGGAGATGTCCTAACATACATATATCATATTAAAATTTGAAGATCAGAACGATATGTGAAAATACTTACATTTTGGCCAATACAAATCTGTTAAGGAGAATATAAATCTGTCAAAGAGAAAAATTTGACCTGTGTGACAGACAGTGTTATGCTTGTGGTGCAAGTCCTAGTCTCAAAGTGTACACTCTGGAGTAGTACAATGACTCTGAGAGATAGAGACTGGTCTCACTTCCTAAGTTCACACTCAGGCAAGTGGATGGACTAGAAAATACATTGGATTGCATAGAACTAGCTAGGGAATAGAAGTACAGGAGAAGGTCTTTATATATTGTAGAGATCTGTGCATAGACCATGCTGTGCAAGCAGTACTAAGGCTAAGGCATCCATAAATGGGTGAGTGGGGACATGAGGCACAGCTCCAAGAGAGAGCTGCCTAGAAGTGGAATAGTGTCTGAGTCATAATGAGTCAGAGATA
>JBBPNM010000071.1:0-17459 GCA_038090895.1 Boletus bicoloroides
TGCATTGCATACCTTTAATCTTCTTGGGGACATCCTCGACAGATTTACCGAGTTCCTTGCGATCAACCTTGCGGCGTGAACCCGTGGGCTAAGTGAGATCGCTGAGAGAAGGTAGAACACAAAAGAGGCTTGAAACAGACCTTGCGTAGACCGAGGGCTGCTGTGGGGGGAATATGGAGCTCTGCAGAGACGATGAACTCGCGAGAGGAGGTTTGTTGGGGGATGTGGGACTCCCTGGGTAACATGACGGAACAAACTGAGCAAGGTCATGCGACTAATCACTCAAAAGTCTTGCAGCTTCGCAAGTATATTGAAGTTACTATAATGCCGTGTTTTCATGTTCGAGCGTGATATCCCCCCCAAATCCAGCACAACACCACCTCGCAAACGGTAAAGATCGTGGTATCAACAGAAAAGAAAATAACCCCAAGAAAGATCTAGCGGTAAGTAACAAAGATATACTGAAAATAGCTATATCATAAGGAAGGATCAACAAGGGTAACATGATGACAACATGAAACGACTGGACGTAGACTGTAAAGCCTAGAGTGACGCGAAACAGCATGAAATTAGACAAGTAGTCCCTGTATGAGCCTGAAAAAAGGCATTTAGACAGCCTGAGTCGCTTCATTCTAGTTTGAGCCTGAACTGTACGTGAGACAACGCTTGACACTGAATACAATCAAATCATACCCTGTCGTGTTAGCATGTCCGTTGCCGTTGACAACAGGCTTCTTCCCCTTCGCAGGTTTTTTATATGTCTGGATGTAGAACTTGATGAAGAGCACGAGATAGCTTGACAGGAGCCCACATCCGAACAGCGCAGCGGTCTCCGTTCCAGCGCAGTTTGCGACATGAGGAAGATGTGGAAAGCGGGAATGCGCGAAGTGCTGATAGGCTGTACTAGGCGTCAGGATCTTTCGGACCTCAAAATGCTCAACACGCTTACTGCCGAAGTAGACAATGAAGAGATCGATGATGAATTGTGTGATTTGCATAGTTGTCAAATATTTCTTCCACTAAACACCAATGTGAGACAAACGCGAACCATCATAGCGATGAACATACCCAAATCCTGGCACCACCGGCCGTCGCGTAATAGTAATAATCTATGACCCCTTGAGCAACCTCACCAATCATCCATCCAGGAACTCACACATAATGACGTGAACCAAAAGATTCAGGGAGATGACAACCCAGGACTAATATGGAATATCGGGATGAATGATCGAGAAGAAATAGGTTGGAACTTACAACGCTCGTCTTGCCATTTAATTGTGTGAAACATAACAAAGCCGTTGCAGAGTGGTGGAAGACATGCAAGAATGCTAAACATGCATATTGTAAAAGTGAACACCAAGATAAAGACGAAAATACAATACCAAGAGGTTTCTTCTTCAGAGTCAAAAAGACAGTGTCAAAAAGCTCGATGTATTTGAAGTAGTAATTAATCATGTAATAAAATTCGAGTCTCTGGGGTGGTTTCAGAATGACGACTGAGCAATGAAACAGACTAGAAAGGACTGACTGGTGTCCATGATTTCTCATTACACATGGTATTATATGTGCCCGACCTGACCCATATTGATGCCACCTCTTCGACCATCAGGGCGAGTAGGAGAGCACTTCCCAACGTCAAGAAAGCGTTGTGAAAGCGGAAAAGAGTGTTGAGTTTTTGTGCAGGACGGTCCCTCATGATTTCCTGAATGCCGAAAATAATGGCGAGGTAGGATACCAGTGTCGCCGAGACGACGGGCAATGTTGAAAGAGGAGTTTTGCCTGCGACATAGTGAGAGAGGTGATAAGGGAGAACGTCGGCAGGCAAGACGGTGAGGAGGAAGTCGGCAAGAGGAGCCATGATGGTGGAAGGACAAGGAAAAAATTGCACGCTAGGTTTATTAAGTTGTGGTGCAACCAAAGGAGCGTGACGCGACAGTGCGTGACTCCGGCACAATCACGCTTCCACTTAAATCACAATCCTTGAATGTGCTTCAAAAAAAAAAGAAGATAAAGAAAAAAGACTTGGGTGCACCAGTCCTAGGAAATGCTCGCCGAGGCCGTGTTTGAGGTCTGACAGGGTGGCTTCTCCCTCTTATTACATACATATATTCCAGCGGAAATTAGCGATCGACACGGTGCCAAGTCGGCGACGTCGCCTGCCGTCCAGACAGAGCTTTGTAATGCTCGAAATATGGAGCACAGCGACGAGTTGGATGGTCTAGACAGTACCTTGCAACCAGGTGAGACAACCCGGGCCGAGACTTGTAAAAGATGACCAAAGCTCACGTTATAACTCAAAAAAGTTTTGCCAGGCCGTGCACGTAAGTTGTTGATCTAGGAGTCAATAAGAGAAGTAAAAAGGTAGTAATCGTAGACATTCTCTCTTTACAGGGGTCTCAGCAATGGGGCCACGTGATATGACGACGCTGTGGTTTCCTTGTTTGTCAATGCCCTATTCGCTTGAACACTAACCACCAACGTCTTCTCGCCACAATGTGGTGGTTGGACCCAGGAAAAGAAGTTTTGAATATCGTGCGTATCACTTCCAACGTCAGCTACGAACCCCAGGCTGACATCGACTCGCCTAGTTGTTCAACAGAATTCTCGCTCCATATGTCGAGAACCTTGATATGAACCAGGTCAATTATGGAATCGGACAAGGTCAACTGACGTTGCGGAACTTGCGTCTCAAAAAAGACGCTCTTGACAAGTTCAGACTTCCCGTTGACGTTCTGGAAGGTCAGTACACCATCTGCTTTCTGACGCTTGTTAAGACTGTCTCCAGGATATCTCGGAACATTCACCTTGTCCCTCCATTGGATGAACTTGGGTAACCAGCCAGTCGAAATTCTCATTGAAGATGTCTATCTCCTCGTAGTGCCTTCCCCGCAAGTTAGCATCGACCCCGAAGAAGAGGACCGCAGGGCTCAAGCCACTAAGCAAGAGCGCCTCGAGAATGCCGAGTTACTGCACATGCGCGGACAGGCAGAGGTTCCATCGAGTGTGTAATCTCCCAGCTTGACATAAATGGTTCTTTACATGTCCAATTTGGCGTAGCAGATGCTTCCCCTCAGTCGCAGGGCCTTTGGGCTTCTCTAACTGCCAAGATAATCAACAATTTGCAAGTGACAGTCAAGAACATCCACGTAAGATATGAAGACACGTTGAGCGTTCCTGGTGTACGTATGATCGTTGGATCACAACTCTTGTGGAGTCATATCATTGGTTGTAGCATCCTTTCGCTGCGGGAATCACACTCGCAGGTTTCACCATCCGATCGGTCAATGAACGTTGGGAGTCAACGTTTATTGAAAGTACCGCGGGCGCAATTCATAAAGTACGTAGGATCTCAGACATTTACAGCGTCACTTATCACAACGTAGTTATCGAGCCTGCTATCCCTGGCCATATATTTTGATACAGATTCTCTTAGCATGGCTGGCTTACCAGCATACGAGGCCAAGCGGAAGTTTATGGATATGGTATACCACTGCCCACGTTTATTGCTGTAACTAACATTTGTGAGCAGATTCCCATCAATAGCCAGGATTCCTCTCATCAGTTCATCCTCAGTCCCGTGTCGGGGGAGGGCAGGGTGAGTAATTTATTGGCTCTGAAAGGGCATGGTCTAACTAACTTTCTGGAGATTGTTGTGAACCACAAAGTAGACGACAAGACGCCTCATTTCGACGTGCACCTACGTTTTGAAGAAATCGGTGTATCTTTGGATGACAATCAATACCGGGATGTCATATCCCTCGTGGATATGTATCATCTTTATATCCGTCAGCATCAAGTAAGTTTAAATATGGACGCTACAGCACAGGCTACTGAAGTATCCAGTACCGCAAATTCCGACCTAGTGATGAAGACTTGACGAGAAACCACCCAAGAGCACGTTTGCGATTCGCTGGTTCAGCCATTTTGAACAGTGTTCATGAACGACGTCGCAAATGGACTTGGGCCTACTTTGCGGAACGTCGTGACGACCGAAACAAATATGTGGAGCTTTTTGAAAGAAAACTCACGAATACTCTCCGAGAGCATGTACGTACATCCTTCAGTCGGATGGATTTTTCCGTGCTCAATGATCTTGGAATAGGAAGGTGCCTCAATCGCAGCCTTGGAACACAAGCTCACATATGAAGATATCCGCTTCTACAGATCCATTGCGCGGTCTCGTTTACGGAAGGATATCGCACAACGAAAAAAGCTCGAGGAAGAACGTGTTCAGCAAGAACAAGCACGCAGCTGGACATCTTGGTTATGGGGCTCTGCAAGCTCTGCAAGCTCTGCAGGCTCTGATGTTCCAAATGGAGATGCAGCTTTCGGCCGGCCGATGACTGAGGAGCAACGAAGACAGCTATACGATATCCTGGACTACGATGAAAAATCTGCCATTGCAGATTCCTTTGAAACCCCGCGGGATGCTCTAAAGTTGCGTGTTGCAGCTGAGCTAAGAAAGGGATCTTTTGCGTTGAAGAGTCATCCGAAAGGGGCAACCTCGGATGTTATATCTATGGTCTTTGAATCATTCTGTGCCGACTTTATACAGAGACCGGACAATTTCGAAGCATCAGTCTCTCTTGGAGGATTGAGCGTGTTCGATGGGACCACGAAGAATACCCTTCATCCTCAAATCGTACAAGTCAAGAATCCTATAACTCAGCATGTCGGGTCGGGGAAGCATGCCGAGTCTGACGAGCCATTCTTCTACCTCAAACTTGAGGGTAATCCACTGGATCAGCGGGCAGACACTGCTCTTACAGCTCGCATGCGTCACATGGAGATAATTTATCACCGGGGATATGTTGAAGCAATTGCGAAGTTCTTGAGGCCACCCGAGAGTCAATTAGACTCCGTGGAAGCGTTGCTTGTGAGTGTATGACCGAATTCCTTCTCTCCCGCGCTGACTGTACTCTAGAACGTAGCCAGTCAGACACTGGAAGGTTTGCGAAAGGAGACTCGGGCTGGTTTGGAATATGCATTGCAATCCCACAAGACGATCGATTTGCAAGTAGACATAAATGCACCCGTTATCGTTATTCCGGAGGAGTATGTGTTTGCATCGTCACTTTTCCTATGTGACCTGACCGTCCACCAGCATCACATCCTTCGACGGTGGTCATTTGATTATTGATGCAGGACATATTTCCGTGGAGAGCGACCTCGCCGATAAAGATGCCATGCGCGAGCTACAAGCAAAAAAGAATCAGCAATATAGCGAAGCAGACTATAGGCGCTTAGAATCGCTGATGTATGATAAAATGATGCTTAAGCTCGAAGCAGCGCAGGTAATTCGCTTTCTTGGATTACGGACTTTTGTGCTGATCGACCGCAGTTTGTCATAGGCACTAACTTGCAAGCGTGTCGCGACGCTCTGGTCTCGAAAAGTGGCGATCACCTCCACCTACTGGAGCGTA
The DNA here is from genome assembly GCA_038090895.1 of Boletus bicoloroides. Classification (NCBI taxonomy): domain Eukaryota; kingdom Fungi; phylum Basidiomycota; class Agaricomycetes; order Boletales; family Boletaceae; genus Boletus; species Boletus bicoloroides. Next base: position 5,424 of record JBBPNM010000071.1, read on the forward strand.
CAAACATTGAACTTCAAGTACAGAACTCAATTGTTCCAAGTGCTGTCAACCTTGCTCGATTCAAAGTTTCCGGGAAACTGCCAAGTTTGCATGTCAACCTGTCTGACGCGAAGTATAAGACACTCATGCGGTTAATCGATGTTACCGTTCCACAATTTGGCGAGGAATCGGAGAAGAAGTACAAATCAAAGTCGTCACCACCGTACATCGATACGGAATCCATAGTCTTGCCGCTGTCCACAGGATTATTCTCGCCGACGGGACTGGAATACAACGTCGATGATGACCATTCTGATACTGAACATGCCTCTAGTAACCGCGACGATATATTCTTTGAAGCGAGCGACGGAACCTCAGAGGTTGTTTATACCACCATTTACTACCTGAGCCTTACTGACATATCCAACAGAACCCGGAACTCCGGCAGCACATTTTCGAATTTGACTTCGCGGTCGACGATTTACGTGCGTCAATTTCACGATCAGGTCAAGATGGGGGTGAGAAGTCGCTTGGATATGTCACCCTTCAACACTTCCGGCTTGGTTTAGTCCTCCTTGAATACAGTCTAACTGTGGATGTCAATCTCAGGTGAGTTGGAACCAAATGACTTCGGGTTGTAGTTGACGATTTGCGAAGAGCTTTGGTCATGAATATCGTGCAGGCCGATCAGGATCCGATCCGATTCATATCATCAGACTACACGGATGGCAGTGACGACAAAGACCTTCTCTCAGTCTCGTATCTACGTGTTCAGAGAAATTCTCCAGAATTTTCCACAGTGTATGACAACATTGAGCAGAGTATTGATGTCCGGCTATCGACATTCATCTTCAATGCCGCACCGGAGCCCGTAATTTCCCTCTATGACTTCCTTATGACCACATTCGTTCCGCAAGGAACCCCAGCAACAGCTGAAAACTTGGAACCTGAGGGTGTCACGAGGATACAACCTCGATCCACCAGCGCTACTCGTATCGCCGTGAAGCTAGACAGCATCCGGGGTGAGTGACGATAAATGGAACTACAAGGTTTTTACTTACTGTGACAACCAGTTGTATTGATCAATAACCTCGCTAGCTTGGCAACTCTCTCACTGTCAACGGCTTCTGTTCTCATGGTTTTGAGATCGAATACCATGCGTATCACTGGTCGTCTTGGGAGCCTGGCCCTGAGCGATGATCGCTCCGTAGATGTTTACCGACAGGAGTTTAAGCAAATCTTGTCCATCGAAGGCAGCAACTTTGCCGAGTTCAGATACCAAACCTATGACCCCGAGGATGAAGGTTATACTGGCGTCAAATCAGCTGTTTACTTGGCCGCGGGCTCACTCAAAGTTCACTTCCTTGAGCAACCCTTTCACGACATGTATTTGTTTATCACAAAACTGGCGAAGCTCAAGATCTTGTACGATGCGGCTCGTGATGCGGCTGTACAGAGAGCCTCTGAAATTGAACGTATGCAATTCGAGATCTCTGTGAAGACCCCCATTGTCGTCTTTCCCTCTAATCCTGCACGCCTTCCTGATATTGTAACGATGCGTCTCGGCGAGGTCTTTGCGAGCAACTCCTTCAACGGGGATATCAGTAAAATTTCGGCTACCCTCAATGGCCTACAGCTTGCGTCGGATCTATATTACGATGGCAGGCTGTCCACGCTCAAGATCGTCGATGACATCAGTATTGTTGGAGACATTTACCAACGTGCAAACATTGATCGTTCACAAGAAGATGAGATTCCAGATACTCAAGTAGGCTTCTGATTTCTCTAATAACAACGTTACTCACACGCGCGATTACAGGTTGCAATCAAAATATCCGATATAAAGCTCTACCTCACCCAAATCCAATACGAGATTCTCATCGGACTCTCTCAGTCAATACCGCGAGTACTTGCCGACGCTCCTGAAGGCAGTGCCCAGGTTGATTCCGTTGTAACATCTGCCTCGAGTCTCAGCAACCCTTTGTCCACTGCTCCGGAGGTGCAATTGTCCCTGGCCAATCTAGAACCTGAGATCCGCATATCATCTACTCCCGTTGGAGGTCGGCCCTGGACTTCTATTGATTTGGTGGCATCTATAGCTGCTGTCAGACTACACTTGTATGACAGAGAGGCAACCACCGAGGCAAATCTTAGAGATCATGGGATTGCACGGTTTGTTCTGACTGACGTCAGCCTCCGCTCTAAATCAATGTCTGACGGGGCTTCCGAGGCCCAGTTGGTCTTACGATCCTTCACCATGAGCAACACTCGGCCTGGTGGATCCAAATTCAGGGAAATCGTTCCCGCTGCCGATCATGAACGGAACCAGTTCATGGTGCTTTATACTTCTTCCGGTACCTGCGCTCTTGTAATCATGACGATCGACGCTCCTCACATTATCTTTTCTGTCGAGCCCATCTTCTCACTTCTGACATTCTTCGCCAGCGGTCCCCTAAGTCCGAAGATCTCTGACAAAAACGACGAAAGAGAGACCACAAGGGATCCTTCGACGCTCTCTACCACCGACTTACGCCTCGAGTTGCATGATGTTTCCATTAGCGTGCTCGAGGACGACACCGATCTCTGCTCCCAAGCCATCAGACTTCGTATAAATCAAATCTTAATGTCACAGCAGGTCAGCATTGCTCCAACTAATCACGGGTGAGATGCTGACTGAGTATAGGGTGTTATGGCATTGAGCGTCAACCGGCTAGGGATGTCGCTGATACGGATGGGGGCAGAATCAGACACAGTGCGCTTTTTGGACGATGTTGACCTGACTTTTTCCCTCGATAGTGGGGCCTCTCGACGAGAGCAACACGTATCAATGGAAAATTCATCGACAGAAATAGTCTTTCGGGCATCATACCGTGATATCATGCTCATCACTACAATCGCCACAAAGGCCGTTGAGTTGTATGCTAGATCGCAGGGCGATACTTTGGTCGAAGGAAAAGAATCCTCAACTGTGCAAACCCGAGCTATTCCGTCTGCATCATCCGTGGTGACTGCACGACGAACACATGCGAAAGCGCGTATTGTCATGTCGAAGGAGCAGGTATGAACCCAGTTGCATACTCACCAGTAAAAGGTACATAATAACGGATTCACAGATGAAAGGAACCATTGATGGTTTTAGATTGATCTTAATTGGGGATCTGCACGAACAGCCTATGCTCCAGTTCAATGTGAAGCCCTTCATCTTGATGGCTAAGGACTGGTCTTCGGGGGTGAGTTTTCACGGCAAGACCCAATTCATGACATTGACATGAGCAATTCAGCTCCAGGCGTCAGCCGTGCTGGAGACGCAGATCAACTATTGGAATCTCACAAACTCGCACTGGGAACCTTGTACGATCATCTTAATTTTTGGTTTATCAAGGAGTTCACCTTCTGTTGTTAGTGATTGACCCTTGGAAGTTTACGCTATCGGTAATTTTGGCCAATACGCTGCCTATGCGTTTTGCACTGACAGTGACGATAGCTAAGTAAGGATCATGTTTCAAGTGCTCTCAGGGTCTCTATGGCTGCTCGTGATCGCTTGGACCTCAATCTCAGCACTACATTCGCCGAGCTTGCAACAACCACCATCAACATGTGGGGGCGAGAACTAGTCTTGCAGAAGGATCGCGGGAGCTATGCTCCGTACCGAATTCGGAACCGCACGGGTTCTCCCCTTTTCGTCTGGTCGGATAACGATACGAGCAGTGGGATGCAGGAAAGCAATATAGTCAAACTCAATCATGATCAGATCATAGACTGGCGATTTGATGACTGGAAGAAAATGCGGGAAGTGGGTCCAATCACGAACTTTTCTGTCGCGCCCTGACCAATTTTTAGCACGGTTCGACGTCCGAACAACACAACATTGGGATTCAAGTTGTCGGGAAACCCTGGGAGGCTCTTCGAGGCATCCCGGTTGACAGGGAGGGAGAGTTCACTTTCTCACTGCGGCCTCGGATCGAGAAATACGCCGATCGTCTGCTGTGTGCTGTAACTGTGGAACACAATGTCAAAATAGTGACTCTCCGCTCGACTTATCTGGTGGAGAACCTGACGTTCTACCCATTGGAACTCATGTTGGTAGATCACACTGGGCATCCTGTGTATTCGTTAGAAAAGATAGGTCAGTTGCTGCTTGATGTTCTCAAATTGTTGCACTCACGGTCATGAAGCTCCTGGTCAAGACTATGCACTGCCCATTGAAGCTGTCACACAGAACAGGATTAAACTTCAGCCAGATCGTAAGTATAACACTTTTGACTTGTACTGAAACCAACCAGACATCACAGAGGGTTTTGGTTATCGGTGGTGTTCGTCTTTGCGATTTGAGGATCTATTGGCCAAGCGATCTCTTTCAATTAGTTGTCCTCACAACGATCAACGGGAGGCACCCTTCCGCTTCCAGGCATGGGCGCAAACAGACTCCAACGATCCCGCTGCACGGCAAGTTTTCCGCCACGTTCCTCGACATTTCCTGATACGCTTCTTAGAAAATCTCCCAAAATCAAAGTCAAACTTCGTGCTCCGATCGAGCTGGAGAACTTGTTGCCCTACAATCTCCAATACCGTATTTATGACAAAAACGCTGACCAGAATTGGAAAAGCTACCTACGAAAAGGTGGCGTGATGCCCGTACACTCCGTGGAACTTGACCATTTGGTCCTACTAAATGTAGAGGTGCAAGATACAGGTGAATAAGCCGAATTTCTGAGGTGCGGAACTAATAGTTCGTGCAGTCTTTAAGCCGAGCGACTTCGCCATCATCAATACAGACCGCCACTCTGACTTTGATGTTGAATCCCGGTTGTCGCTTCGCGATGAAAGCAATCGCAAACTCCAACTGAGTCTCAATTATGTGTGCGTGACTTCTAAATATTTACCAAGATGTCGCGATCTCACCTACGTCAAGTCGATATCCCGAGTCTGGCGGAGCTTTCAAAATCCAAATTTACTGTCCATACCTTGTTGTGAACAAGTCGGAAACGCCTTTCAGTGTGAGGACAGCTCGATCTAATCGTCCTACTTCTCCGTTGGAGGTTGCTGGTGATACTCGACTAGGTATGAGCATGTCATAATCTCATGGTGTCACTTATTCATGGATGTCGTAAGATGTCCTCGCCACCCCCGTACCATTCTGTAAGTTTCTGGTGCGTCACTACAGACCATCACGCTAATGGCACGGGTAGTGCTATCTCACCCTCATGACAATGCCCAGGCGTTTATATTCAAGGTTGGGGAATCGGGTTGGTCAAATGTATCGTGCTTTTCGTATAGCCTGAAGTCGTATGATACTGATGTTCTCCTGATGGTTGAAGGTATTCAGCCTTGAAGCTCCAGCGGCCGAGGCAGAGATGGTGATTCCGTCCGCAAAACAAAAGAACGAGGAATATCATTTCGGATTATCGTGGACAGAGGGATTGGGCAAGTACAAACTTACAAAAGTGATCACAATTTCGCCCAGGTTTTTGTTGAAGAACAACCTCCCTTGCCCCATCCAATTCCGCGAATACAAGGGGTTACCACGTGGTCGAGCTGTGCTGGATCCAGGACAGCGTCTCCCGTTACAAGTCATGCAAGTTGGAGAGGAGAAGCTTCTTACGATCGCGTACACTGGTCTCAACGCGCGATGGTAGGTGAACAGGGACGAAAGCTTCCACAAGTTTGACCCATAACCCTAAGGTCATCTCCTGTCAACATCCAGGACATCGGAAACGTTCATCTTCGAGTGCCCAAAACATCGGACGACAACCAAGTGGATATTGTCACAGCGGACATCAAAATTGATGGGTCCACTATCTTTGTTACCTTCTTAAAAGCAGATGGATGGCCCTTTGAACTTGAAAACGACAGCGATTATACCGTTTTTGTCTGCCAATGGGTAGTTTCATTTTTGGTACTGCCCTGCTGGTTAATGACTACGTTTAGGATTCGGGTCGGAATGAGGTAGAAGCAACGAAATCGAGCATCCCACGATACAAGCTCGCACCGCATTCAGTCACGCAATATGCTTGGGATCAGCCCGCCGCACGGGAAAAAAAGCTTATGCTGATGATTAACGATGCACGCCGCGTGGTTGACATCAAGGAAATTGGTGTTCTTGTTCCATTTAGATTCCAAGTTCGTCCCAACGATGCCTTGTTATGGTTTTGCTGACCAGCAACCTAGGATCGACAACGAACACGTGCCATATCGTTGGACGTACGGGCGGACCGACACAAACAAATATTACGACTCACTCATTATGTTGCAGAGTGTAGTCTTTATAAGCCCAGACAACGGACTACTGGCTCGCTATCTCGATCTGATACGTTGGGAAGCCTCGAGGCTTTCGAGGCAGTTTCAGAGGATGCCACACCCACTCTAAGGATAGAAGTCGATCTTGCAGGAATCGGGATATCCCTCATAAATCGCAAGATGATTGAGGTGGTATATGCCTCGTTAGAATCGTTACGTTTTGAATACAACAATACCCCAGTCTCGCAGGCCATCACCCTATGTTGTGGGTCTCTTCAAATTGACAACCAACTCCATGACGCATTATATCCGGTTCTCCTCCAACCAAGTCCTGTCTCCAAGGAAGCCAGCGGAACGGCGGCCGTTCCTCCAACAATTCAGGCTTCTGTCATCTGGCTAAAGGATCAAGGTAGGAAGGTATGGGACTATTGGGTTTATTTCTTCTAACGGCCTTCATAGAGCACGGTGTCCTCTTCGTTAAATACTGCTCGATTCTGTTGCAGGCTTTGACAATTGAAGCTGATGAAGATTTTCTTTTCGCGATCTATGATCTCACCCAGGTCAAAGGCGCCTCATGGGAGGAGAACCTGGAAGAGTGAGTTGATAATATGAAATTTAGGCCGCGGCTGATTTGTTCCCAAGTATCCTAATACAGGAACCAGAGATAATCCCTGACCCACAGCCCACTGCTCCCGGGCGAGACGTTTATTTTGAAGTGCTCCAGTTGCACCCCATTCAGCTCACTTTATCTTTCATGCGAACTGAAAGGGTTAGTAGTGAAGAGAAGTAAGTTGTAGATCGTCCATGCTACTGTCCAATCTCTTAGTGTCGATGCAGGTTGAGCATTCGAAACCCCCTGGCGGTGGTCGTCAACGCGCTAACCATGACACTGGGAAATGTCAATGATGCACCTCTTGAACTCAACGCCCTCGCCATCACAGATATGCGACTGACAATACCTGAACTGCAAAATCGTATCACATACCACTACCGTCAGGATGTCCTACGGCAACTCTACCGTATTCTTGGTTCTGCCGATTTCATCGGGAATCCAGTAGGCCTCTTCACGAATGTGAGTTCAGGGGTTGCAGACATTTTTTACGCACCATACCACGGCGTTGTCATGCATGGGAACAAGGAATTGGGTATCGGAATCGCAAAGGTGACTCAGCTGACTGTTCGCCTGGCCTGTGGCGAGTATTCTGACCCAAAGTCCAGGGTGCTGCTAGTTTTGTCAAGAAGACGGTGTTTGGTTTATCAGACAGTGTCACCAAGTTCACGAGTAGCTTGGGAAAAGGTCGGACAACTTGCTCCCATTCAACGGATACTTTTGACTGGACGTCCAGGTTTGTCCGCTGCAACGTTTGATGCGGACTATCAAGCGCAACGTAGGCTGTCACAGCGCCGCAATCGACCTCGTCATGCAATGTAAGAAGTAGTCTTTCGTTCGCCTTGTTCCGTACCCACATACCTTGTTAGTTATGGTGTAACTGCAGGTGGCGAAGCGCTCGCCACTAGCGTTGTCAGTGCAATGGAGGGTATTGTGGTATGCAGAACGGATCGGCTACACCACGCTGATTACTCATGGAGTACTTAGACGAAGCCCATTCAGGGAGCAGAGACAGAAGGTGCCATCGGATTTTTCAAAGGCATAGGCAAGGGCTTGGTTGGGTATGCACGCATGCTACTCGCAATAGTACCACCTGACACGCGAGTACAGTGCTCTGACCAAACCCGCGGTCGGGGTATTCGATCTCGCATCAAACGTCTCTGAAGGTAGTCAGGTTCCTCGTCTGCTCTAATTCGTCATTGTTGATGTACGTTAGGGATAAGGAACACCACGACCGTCTTTGATAAGCCAGAAAGAGACCGTGTTAGACCGGTCAGTGGCCATAAAACACTATACTTTCACTGCAGCATCTTATTTTATTTTAATCCAATCTAGCCACGACATGTTCCTCCAGATGGTGTGTTAGTGGTGCGTGTGACGACACAATCGATTCGGTTTGGACTCTGAAGACATGATGATCCCAGCCATTTTCGAGCCGTGAGGCACTTGGCCAGTATTGGATGAGAGACCTGGAACAAGGTGCTTACAGGAACGAATGCTACGTTGCTCATATCGGTACGTGTTGAATTCAGCTTACACTGTAGACGTTGAAAATCTGGACAGACCATGCAGGTGGCGACAATGTTGTCTTGTTGACCACAGCAAGGGTGCTGTCGTTCTGGTCCAAGAGGTTGCGCCTAGAGTGGGATATACCCTTGACCATGGTACAAGGCGTAATTACCGAGGACAACGGTATACGATTCTCTCACAAATCCGGCAAGGACCACGACAGGTTTGTACTGATACCTGACAAGAACGCACAAGTGTGGTTCTTTGCACAAATTGCATCGGTAGTGAAAGCATTCAATAATAAGCGTAGAATGGACTAGCGATAGACCAAATTGGATAACTAGTGGTTTTGTCATGTAGCATCCCTGTACCACGTTGTAGGAAATTGTAATATATGCGTTGAAGGTGAACATATGAAATACTCATGATTGAACAAGTACGAGTGAAATGACTGTAGCGAAAGGAGAGGGAGGAAGAAAAGACTGAAGGGTTAGTGCATTCCAATGATGATGATGATGATAATGATATATATGTCAAAGGTAGGGTATATTCTCGACTCGAGGCATACTAATTGGTCCCCTGACGCGAACGTATTGCAAAGCCGCCGCGTCCGTTTGGTGCAGCAGTAATGTCGGATAGAGTCGAGCTGGTCTGCGGTGCTGTAGTTGCCATACTAGAAAGTCGTGCCCTCATAGGCAAGTCGGTATATTCTGTCACGTGCCTCTTTTCTCTGTTATAGTCCTGGTCCGTGGAGGTTCCAGAGTCATCTGAATCATGTTGCATTCCCTTCTTGCTCTCAAAGCTGCCGTAACTGTCGCGTGGACTCGTGGAGCACGCACTTTGGAACTCGGTGTCAGACTCATCGGTGATAGTCATGGCTGGCGTCAGAGCGGGGGTCGTTGACGCAGTAGTTGGCACCGAGGGAGAGAGCGCTGTCAAGGAAGCTCCAGATGAAACTCTCCGGACTGACTCGCGCACCGATGTATGAGGTGTCCCCGCAGTGGGCGTCAGGGGATCTGTCCCGTCCGTCTCAGATTCGAGTTGTCCGGAGGTCTTGTCCTCTTGTAGCGTGGCTGAGCTATTATCTGGAGTAGAGGAATGTCGCGGTGTCGCTGAGGCGGCAGTGTCAACGGAATGACCTGTGATAGTACCAGTGCCAGTGTGATTTGTAGACGCTGTATCACTGCGTTCCCTACGCTTCGCCTTGATGGGAGGGTTATTTACGAGCTTGGTACCCCGTGGTTGGCGCGGACGGACAGGTAAAGCAGCATCCGAACTCTCGTCGGCACGTTCATCAGTCGCATAATCGGACCCGGTTTGTCTGTGGCCTGCAGATCTTTTCTTCCAGTCTTGGATGTTATCCGACGCCAATGCCATTTCCAGCTACCAAATAAAGCGAATCAACAGGTGACGAAATCGACAGCGATATAACCACTGACCTTCTGCTGAATCTGCAAGACCTTTTGTGCGATTTTATCGCTACGTTCACTGATACCTTCATCGACGGCCATCATGCCATCTTGTACAACTTCACTCTGGGTCGCTGAGAATCTCTTCTTCTTTGTCGGCGACACTGGAGTCTCTTCTTCCTCTGTGATAGTGTCCGTCTCCCTCTCGGATTTGGTAGCGACCAACGTATCGTCCATTCCGCGTTCGTACGCTTCTGCAAGAGTTGACTCTGTGCCAAAGCTGCGCAGTCGAGATCCATTGTTTTCCTGGGATCCAGTCTTCACCGCATCGCTAGTTCGCCTCGAACGTGTTCCACTGGCGGACCTTGCGGAAGCGGACATGCGTGAACCAGGGCGGGATGAGAACTCTCCACCATAGTCGGATTCATCGACGTCGACAGCCATGGATGCGAGTGCACGCTCGATCTGTGCTTCCACTTCGGCGACCATCTCTGCTCGTTCTTGTTCCATGTGTTCCATGGTGTCCCGCATCCGCTCCAGTTCGATGAGTGCATCCTTGTGTGCTCGCTCAGTATCGACCAGTCCTGACAATATGCTTCTAATTAATGGTCTCTCGACAAGCCGATAAAATTTACTCACGGGACTGAAGCTTGGCTTTTTCTGCAGCCGTCAAAGTGACAAGCCCACTCAACCTCTTGGTCTCCCTCTGTTCTTTGCCGATTTTCCCCCTCAGTTGTTCTGCCTCCACGCTCAACTTCTCGGCGTACTGTTCAAATGTTACGAATTTGTCTCTCCACAGGTCCGCTTCGGTCATCAGGAAATTGAGGCGGCGTGAGAGTCGACCAATCTTGGTCTCAAGATCATCTCGCGCATCAACAAAAGCAGTAGCACGTTTGCGAATGGAGAGTTGAATGTGCTGTTCGGCAGCAGTCAATTGTGGTAGACGGCGAGCGGTACCAAACGAGGAGAGACGTTTAAAGAGGGAAGGTTTCCTGAACTACAAGCAAGTTAACATAGTGCTTGGGTGCTTTCCCTGCGAATTAGTTCACCTTGTCTTCAAGCACGGCATCGAACGCCTGGATGATGCGTGTGGAGTGCCACCATTCAGGTGGTTTGATGGTATCAGCGACAGCAGCCATCTCCCCGCCTCTCTTTGCCTGCACTTTGCATACTGGGCGGAACCGACCTGCGGGGAAAGCTTCTTTGAACTCGCTATCATTGAGGTGACGACATCAGATATCGGGAGGGAGATATAACCAAAGAGGACATACGAGGGTACGCTGTGGTCTGGGTGATAGTGAGGCTCAAAAGCGGTAAGCAATCGCTGTCTATACTTCTCTCGCTGCTGCTTGGTGGAGACAACGCCAGGAGGTGGGGAGGGACAGCTCAAGTAATTGATATCCCTATGCAGGGTAACCCAATGATCTAAGTGATCTAGCCAATCGTTACAAAGCGGGACTTACAGGTCAATCACACACACTTCGGGCGCAGGGCGCACGCTGTACCTTGCCTCAGTTGCGAGACCAAATATCCAGGGGCCAGGATCGTCGATGTAGATCTTGGCGTCACGTGCATGGACGGCAGGCAGGGCGATTCCACTCCACCCACGCAATTCGACGAGATATTTGATGGTAGATACAGCGATCTATAATGAAGACAGTGAAAGTGAAGACTAGGAAGGAAGCTAATCACTTACGCCAAGCATCGCAGGATACCGAGAGAAAAACAATATACGACCAGTGGGAGCCAACGCGATCTTGGGGAGATAGGCTCAGGGTGGACTGCAGTGCCGAAAATGAAGTTTGAACTACGCACCTCACAAATAGTCAATACGTTGTCGATATTCAAGCACTTGAACAACGGCCACATGGTAAAGTTGATGTCGACCAACCCCCTACCAAAATCAAGACCGCCAGGGAACCTTGCAATAACCTCAAGACTAGTGTCCTCGATATTGGTGCTTCCAGATGCACCTGCTGATGAGCGCCCAGCAAGAGGGGTAAGGGAAGCATCAAGTTTGATGAGTTCGCCCGCACGTGGGGCGGGATGCGCAAGGATTTTCGAGATTTGCAGAGTGTGAGACTGAACATCCTTGGAGAAGCGAGCCCAGGAAAGAGTGAGATAGTCCCTCATGAGGTCATAGATAGGGTGGCGTGATACGAGTGCTGTGTCAACTAAGATTAAGTACGCGTCGGTAGATCTGGATGAAAATACTCACACAATGCATATGGGAGCCAAAAGACAGTGTCACCTGGGAGGAAAAGTGTGCTCTCGCCAGGGCCGTGACCACCG
>JBBPNM010000072.1:0-17386 GCA_038090895.1 Boletus bicoloroides
TGGGGGAGAACGGACAAAAAGAAGTTGCGCGCTCAAAGCCCCAGACCACACCCTCGGTTGCAAAGAAGTGTGTGTCTTTTGCAGATGCACCAGCCGTGGAAGCCGACGAAGGGGTTCAGCAGGCGTTAATCGATCAGTCTGGCTGGGGTGATGTCACTCCCGGTCGATTACGTGCACAAACCCGCGTACCTCTGGTGAGTACAGCCGAGGCACAGAAATACCCCATGAAAATGCGTGTAGTGGAGCGGCGTCCCACAGCATCTCCTACTTCTTCCTTTCACAACGATGCGGACTCAGATGATGAGTCCACCTCATCAGCTGGTCACCATTCTCAATGCTTGGAAAATGATTCATCGGGTGAAGAAGACAGGTCCCCGTCGAGCAACAATGGCTTATCAGATGATGAGCTGTTGGAGGAAGGATTTGATTACGATGTTGCGCGGCACCACCGCGAAATTGCTTTGGAATATCATGAGAAAAGACACGCCATCGGCGTTGAGACTGCGAAAGCAATGGATGCGCATACTCCTGATGACCCTGATCGACAGGAAACCGTGAGTCGTACGAACTACCATGCATTTGCCTGACGTTAACGACACTTTGAGCTCCAGTCCAACAGACACTTACCATTGTCGCGTTTCCGAGCGGACCGCATGGCAGCATCGTACGACAAGTCGCATGGTCCCGTTTCTACATCAATAGGACAAACTGTCATTCCAGCCTCCCGTCAAAAGTCCCTTCGAAATTCCGTGAGGCTAGGCAAATTGGAAAATGGTCAACTAGTAGCGGGAGAATCTGGGGAAAGCGGGAGCGAGGATGAGACCGTCAGAGAAGTAATCCAAATGTTGCAAACAGGAAACATTCAGAATCTGGGTCCCGATATCAAGCCATCTTCCATGTCCACCATTACTCCTCCCCGAAATTCTGATGCCGGGGGATCGCCACCCATAGGGGCGTCGACTGCCGTTCATGGAGCAAAGCCATCGAGATTCAAAGTGGCTCGTGGGGGAGGGATCGCAGAGACGACCGCTTTCCAGGGTAATGACAGCAGGGACACTGCCCAGTCGCAGCCAGCCATTTCAAACGTTATCGAGCGGAAAGTCCCAAGATCGTTTCCTAGCCAACGATTTCCTGTCAACAAGCCACCCCCACGATCCCTGATCAAAATTCCTGAACCGGCACCTCCCATGATCATTGACTCACCATCATTCCCTGTGACACCTGGTACCTCATCGTCTTCCCCTGCTCATCCCATGACAGCTGGTTCCCCGTCACCTCACCAGCCGCAGCTTGAGCGCCCGCCATTAGTCCACTCGGATTCATCTGCAATGCAAGATTCGATGATTCGGTCTCGGGTCACTACACGAGATCCCTTGTCTGTGGAAAGACCTGTCTCGAAATTTATGACTGAAAGAAAGAAAATGTCCAACTAAGAGTTCTGTCCACGTTCTTGTTACCGCACTAACAATGCTTTTGAACATGAATATATTATATTTCAGGTTCCAAACTAACCTATTGTCCTCAGTATTTTCTTTCCAGTAACTCGCACGCTTTCTATTGCTTCTAAGTAACTTGATAGAATGTGAACCAAAAAAAAGTGGACAAATCCGGACTCGAACCGGAGACCCCCCGCAGCTTAGCACCAATGCTAAGCGGATGTGATAACCAGCTACACCATATGCCCGATGGCAGGGGTCGCCTAATTGTGGGAGGTATAAATGACGTTCGAGCTGTTGCCCTTCTTCAATGCCACCTATCAGCCGACGGTGCATCCTGTTTAGTATCGTCTTTCGTGTCCTCGTCGCCCTCTTTACTCAAAGCTATTTTCAACCCGACGAATACTTCCAAGCGCTAGAACCTGCGCATAAATATGTTTTTGGTTATGGTCACCTCACCTGGGAATGGGTGAATCCTGAGCCATTGAGGAGCATGCTCTACCCCGCACTCAACATTCCAGTGTACTGGCTACTGAAGGTATCGGGATTGGACGTGTATCCTTCGTTGGTGGTAAGTTTTGGTATGCTGTCAACCGACGTATCTAAGATCAATAGGTCGCCGGACCAAGAGCATTCCACGGTTTACTTGCCGCTTTAACAGATGTGTGGGTCCCGAAGCTGGCCAGCGTAATCCTCGACGATGCGTCTAGCAAAGGGATCTCCAACCGCGCAGTACTGTCAGTAAGTGATTGTATTCGCGTCCTGAAATCCTTCAGTCATCAATGTTTGTAGTATCTCCTTTCCATAACCTCTTTTTTTCATGCGCTGTCCTTGTCAAGGTCTTTGTCGAATTCACTCGAAGTAAGCCTCACAACTATAGCCTTGGGATATTTCCCGTGGGATGTCCTAGCCGCGTCCTCCTCCCTGCTTGACTTGTGCGTTCTGTTGCATGACTGCATCTATGTGCGCATTTTACGACCTTTTGAAGGCCTAGGCTCAGATGGAGCAGCATATTCGCGGGTATTGCGTGTGCCATCCGGCCAACCAACGCTATAATCTGGATATACATGTTCACCGGTCTCTTTTGGCGCATCAGACTAAACACTAAACTCCTGGTATCTATCCTGTGCGATACCGTGTGCATTGGGTTTGTGTTGACCCTGCTTTCTCGCAATCTGTCTTGACTTTTCTCCAAGCTTGTCGGTTCTTCTCGCGGTTTTCACATTGGATACGTGGTTTTACGGCCGGCCAACATTGACCTTGCTAAATTTCCTGCTCGTGAATGCGTCGCCAGTCTCATCGTTCTACGGATCAAGCCCCTGGCACTATTACCTCTCGCAGGCTCTCCCCATTCTATGTATAACGACGTTGCCATTCGTTCTTCACGGGCTTTGGCTCGCATTCGGGAGGCAAGGATCCAAGTTGCATATCATGGCGGGGTGCATCGGATGGACTGTATTTGTCTATTCGTGCATTGGACACAAGGAATGGCGGTTTTTGCACCCGCTACTGCCCATGATGCATATTTTGGCTGCCGAGTCCATTTTTCAGCTCACGCAAGCGCGGGAAGCTAGGCATGCAAAGCATACATCGCAAATTTCACCTATCTGGGGCAGAACCCAAATCGTCATCCCACTGTTTTTATCGCTATCAATCCCGGCTTCTATTTATGTCGTGCTCTTCCACTGTACAGGTCAGATCGAGGTCATGTCATTCTTGAGACAACTTCCTGTCAATAACTCCACAACAATCGGGTTCCTAACGCCATGCCATTCCACGCCATGGCAAGCGTATCTCCACCGCGCAGACCTTGCTCAGCCCGGAAAGATGTGGGCTTTAGGATGTGAGCCACCTCTAGGGTATGCCATGATGCTTGACTGAATGTGCATGCCATACTGAGTATAGATAATCCAGGCTTCAAAACCACGCGGAATACAGAGATCAGACGGACATTTTTTTCGAGTCCCCGATTTCATACATAAAATCTCATTTTCCAGCCCAAGTCGATCCCACGTTTCCTTCGTCCCCTTTTGCGTTCTCAGTCCCAAACGCAACCTTCATACGAGCGTTGCGAGTAATAGAGACCCAGTCAAGTTCGTGGGATCTCGAATGGTGGCACGAGTGGCCGAGTTATGTTGTTCTCTTTGGTGCGCTTTTGGAAGAACCTGGAATACGGACGTTGTTTGAAGGAAACGGGTACACCGAAGTATGGGAGGGCGGGCGGCAGTGGGAAGGGGAGGGGAAAAGAAAGGGAGGCGTGAGGGTTTGGGCCTACGGAGGTATGGTTGACACCACTATCGATTAGCCTTCCTAAGGGTTCATACCGGTATGTATGGCCTTTCGACTAGTTGTTAATGTCAAACATAGTAAGTACCAAGATTGCATGATGGGTGAGGTCAATAGTAATAATGAATTGGTGTTGGTAACCAAATGTAAGTATCACATTGTCCACGGCAGGGTAGATATGACTTGATGGCACCTCCATTCTACATGACCTGACAGTACTCCAACCTCACTTGTTCTGGCGTCGTGTGAGCTGGATTGCGGGGTCAGTGCACACAAACTAAGAAGAGTGTCAGTTAACCACTTACTCTGCGACGCTTCTTCAGCCTGAAAGATATTTTAGAAAATGAAAGTTGGTGGAGGGGAAGGGTGCCTACTTGTGTTTCTTCATCTTCTTTCGCTTCTTTCGGCGTGTACTGTCGGCGTGGATTGTAACCCACTCCTGGGCCGTTTTTTTAGCCAAGGTCATGTCATTCTCCGAGTACTTGGCACTGAGTCCAAGACGGGACAAGACCTGCTGCCATGCAATAGCACCCGCGACCCGACTCATGACCAATGTGTGGGCTAACTGGCGAGCGGCATCCGCATCCGCATCAGGGGACGACTCTGGAGGGTTGTCAATAGTGGCGAACGGGGGCTGTGAGTCATTGTCGATTTGATCTTCTGAAGAGGTGAACAACGGGGTGGAAGGGTCAGCAGTTTCGAAGATGGCAGACGTCGGCTGGTTTAGGAGGAGGAAAGGTCTGTGCAAGGAGAAGAATTGATGAAGTTTGTATTCCTTGGAAGAGAGGGTGGGATGGATTGGGGGACGGTTGGAAGACAAGGAAAAATACGGTGAGACAGTCGATGAAAGTGGGATGGCAGGGGAAGACTGCGGATGTAATTCAGCTGGCTTGCTGGACTGTTTCTCGTCAGCGGTTGCAGCTTTGACGACACCGCTTGCATTTGCGGGTGGTGGACTGGTGGCACTGGATTCTTGAGTAGCAGTGGTATTGTCTACCTTTGCTCGGCCATGCTGGAGGACTGGCTTTGGCGGTTTAGCGGAAATGAAATGCCTTCCACCTCCAGGTTTTGAGGAGAAGAAGGAAGAATAAGCTCTGCCTACTGGATGAGTAGGACGAGCTAGACGGTGCAAGAGTGACATGCAGTGTGCAAGAAAGCCAAATCCGGTACAACAGCAAGCCAATCACCGCCACCGCCAGTGATGTGATCATCTACAGCTGGCCACGCTCAAAGACATACAAGTATGTACCCTCTCAACCATATCACCTCATGGCTTACTCTCATCCATCTCGACTAAAGCGCGGTGTACTCGACATACTCCCCTCCTTGCCTCTCGACGTCCTTTGTGAGGTAAGAACATCCCGTTATCACACCCAATACTTCATCACAATCACCCTTTAGATATTTTGTTTTCTACATCCAACCGATCTCCTCCTCCTCGCTCGCACCTCCAAGGCATTTCGCTCTTTCCTTCTAAAGAGGCCAGCCGCGTTTGTTTGGAGGTCGGCCCGGAGAAACGTCGATGGCCTCCCTGAGCCACCCTCGGACATGAATGAAGTTCAGTACGCTTCCCTAGCGTTTGGATTTGGATGTCATTACAAGGTAACACCACATCTACACGTATCTCTCTATCATGCTAAGTTGTTCATACCAGGGGTGTGATAGGAAAGCACGCGACACAGTGTGGCACTTGCGTATCCGCTCGTGTGCGAGCTGTCGGCCAAAACACCAGTGAGCCTATGGAGTGACTCCACACACACACACAAAATAATGACGTGCCAGGCCAATTAATGCAAACGAGAGTGAAGACTCCCTTGCTGTTTGTGCAATGCTCAACTGCTATCCCAATGCTCTTGAACAATATATACCTTGTGGACCTTTTCTCAATTCCAAAGGCAGGCTACCCATTTAGTTATCCCTTCTGCAGAAACTCAGATGATGTAGGAAACCCTATCAAAGGCTTCCAGGAGCCCCATATCAAGACATTCAAGGATGACCTAAGCGCACTACCCCCTTCAGAGCGTCAGGTATACCTTGATCGCCGTAGGCAAGCTACTGAGCTGATTACTCAAGTGAGTGTCTGAACACCAAGTACCCTTGAGCTACCCCCTCATCGACATCCAGTTTGCGAACACAGGCGTTGCTTGGCAGCTCAGTGTGAAAAACGTGCGTATTACGGAAATGCGTAACAAACGCGCGGCACGAGCAGAAATGTTTGTCCAATCTATCAGTCAGATTCGCTGACTGATAGACCAACAGTATTCACGACAGTCTTGTCGAAACCGGATTTAGAGAAGAAATTGATTATTTCGGGTGGGACCGCATCCGCAAGCATCCCCTTATCAGTAGCACCCAGGCATTGACAGACAAAGGTACATGTCCTGCCTCTGATAAATACTTTGTATTGACCTCACACCAAGCACGCTCCGGCGTTCTGGACCAACTCGGAGAGTACATGTTGGGTTGGCGAGAACTTCGGATGGAAGAGCAGGTGTACGCCTTTCGACGCCAAGATTTTATCGATGCTTGGTTCCGGTTTACAACAACAACTTTTTATAACGCTCCGAGTGGTTGCCCCTACTTCCCTCTGCCGCCGAGCGCTACTATCGGTTTTTCTGAAAGCATCGATTCCATCATCCGACAATCCGGTTCAATATCGTCTGAGTCTCTTCTTAGTCAACTTCATGCTACCTTCTTCCTGGCTTGTGAATATATCCTTGATTGGCACAAAACAATACGCCGAGAGCTTGCTAGCTTGCTTCCGGATTACAAGGTCGAAGATGATGACGAAGCTATTCATGCTCAGCTCAAGCTTGCCACATCCATTTTCCACTGCAATGCTGGTCCCAATTGCCGAGGTGAAGGTCGCACCTTGGCCTATCCCGGGATATTATTCCATCCGTGTTTCACACTCATGGCACCAGGGAACGGACCCTCTTCCAAAGACCCCCGGAGTATCGCCAACCAGAAGGCATGTCTTATGATGGGTGGTAGTCCCTGGAATTGCAGCGGTCGTGTTCAAGTACATCCAAGACAGTACGTGGTGAACAAAATATTATTATGCTGTGGAAAAGATCCTAGATCTACCACTGCTGCAGAAATGGACGAGCAAGACCCCAGGTTGGCATGCGTAGAGTGTGCTATCCGTGATAGGGTAATTATATCTATGTCCTGGCGTCGCGCCGTAAGAGTTTTCCTTTACCATGGCCTAGCCATCCACTCATTAGTTTTCTTGTATCTTTCTAGGTTCAACACAACATTACATTACATCCAAGTTCCACCCTCGATCACCCATGGGTTATGGCTTGTCAGACTGTGCGCATGCGGATCAACATGCAGGAATCCCAAATTTTGCGGCCGTTCCCGAGTGTGTTGGGTGACACTTCAGGCAATTATTCTGTTTGTCTTCATTGCCCTCCCCGCATCCCATCGTGGAACACCCGTTTTGGATTATGGGATTTGATGGGTCACATTACGAATAAGTGTGTTTCTTCTTGGAAAATGAGAAGCCTCATTGATCACATTCCTGCCAGGCACGGTGTCCCCAGTCCCGTCCTCGGTAAAGACTATGCATTTGACCAGAACATTACTCCAGTTTACCTGGACCCTGTGATAATAAGGCGTAAGAGTGATATTTGAAGTTGTTGAATTATTTGCTTGGGTCCCAAAATACAATATTTATTGTTAGTCGCCGTGCTGAATCTGATGTTGGACCTGGGATATAATATCGGATTTCATGATATCGTTGGGTTTTTCCAAAAACTACAGTTGACTCTCTTATAACCCAGATGTCGTTAACATTGCTGACAAAGCACATTGAGAGGGGAGCTTACACTAGCTAATCCATCCATTTAACCACTCATGTCTGGTATCTGCAGGCCGCGCTTGGCTGAAGAACGCAAGCAATGGAGAAAGGACCATCCCTTTGTACGTATTATCCTGTTGTTTCTGCTCACACGTAGATCGCCTTTCTCGGCTTGGATATCATGCGGCAACGCTACGGTCTTCCTTCCAATCCTTTCTTAATGTCGTTCTTCAACCCATTAATCCGTGGTGGCTTGTCATTCAGGGATTTTATGCGAAACCTGTCAAGGCTGCTGATGGAACCATGAACCTTATGGAATGGGAAGTCGGGATTCCAGGGAAAGCTGGGGTAAGTGATAGAACGTTAATTCAATCCAAGGTGCCGCAAGTTGAGTGTGGTGTTTCGCGTAGACACCCTGGGAAGGGGGGCTGTATAAGCTCTCAATGACGTTTCCAGAAGGTGCGCAGAGCCCTTGCTGCCGAGAGAGGTGTGCTCTGACTGCAATGCAGATTACCCCTCCAAACCTCCAAAATGTGAGTTTGTTAAGCATAATATATATTTCCATGCACTCGATTGCGTATGCAGGTAAATTCACACCACCGCTATTTCACCCTAATGTGTATCCGTCTGGAACTGTCTGCCTCTCCATCTTGGACGAGGAGAAGTCGTGGAAACCTGCTATCACAATCAAGCAGGCACGTCTTGCATCATTTCAATCTTAGGAGCATATTTGGACGCCCATGTTGTTAGATATTGCTGGGTATTCAAGACCTACTGGATGACCCGAATGTCAATGATCCCGCGCAAAGCGATGCATATACCATGTTCAAGTGAGGTGTCAACATAACTCTTTTTCATGTAACTAATGGCCTTGCAGGAATGACAAGGTTGCCTATGAGTGAGCATGACATCCAGAAAGCCATAGTCTTGATCTCTAAATGATCTGGTCACAGGAGGAGAATTCGAGCACAAGCTCGAGAGAACATACCAAAGTGATCCTGTTATAATCATTCTCACTATCGTTGTCCGAGATCGGTGTCTCATGTCATGTCATACATGTATTCGGGTAGAACTACTGATGCCAATGAGAAATTATGCCCAAACTCAGTACATAAGCTTTTCGATAGCCAGTTTGATGTTGCGAATTTGACTCTGGAGCTCACGGGCCTCGCTGGTAGTGACACTTGCAGCGATGACTGGCCGAGACACATTGCAAGCGCGTCCTAGAGCAGCCTTCGATGGAATGAAAACGTATGGGACGTTCTGCAGAAATAGAACCAAACTAAACATCCGAGGGAGTGTAATAAAGTGCGAATATCCTACCTTTTCTTCACACAGCAGGGGAAGATGCAATAGAATCTCCAGTGGTTCCGTATCCGCAGTCAGTACAACAAATTCGGCTACACCGCGGTTCAAGGTTTTAGTGGCTGATTTATAGCGCGGCAGTTAGCATCCCACATCATTCCCAGAAAAAAATAGCGGGGCCCGTAGGAACAAACAACGAACCTTCATTCGCGCCTTTTTTGAGCTGCTTGTACTGGCCAGCCTGCTGCACCAAATCAAGGATCTTTTAGAGCAGACAGGACCATCGGAAAGAAGATGGTAAAAACGATGATCAGATGAGCGCATGCGGTACCGGAGGAAAAAGAGAATCTCACCGAGTTTGTCAATGGTTCATCAGCGAGAGGCCACGCTTTGCCTCGAGTTTCCGCCATTTCAAGTTGGAAAGTGACACTAGGTTGAGAAGTAAAGTTGTGTTGACCTCACAAGTTGATCCTTGGTCGAAAACGAGCTAGAGAATATTCGTGTTCGAAGCCACCATGAAACGTTGATTAATAAGCAATGGCCATATGTAGAATGTGTAGTGTTCAGCGTTCAAGCTCAAGTTTGGAGCCTGAACGTCTGATACCTACTAGATTCGTGCGTGCGTTTAGCTAGTGTCGGTTGCGTTCTTCCCGATTATTTAGAACACTCTCCAAATTTTCTCTGGTAATTCTTTGCCGGCTGTGTGTTCACGAGGATTTACGGCTTCGCTTTATCACCGTTTGCAATGTCGCAATTCACCTGATAACTATTCTTAGGTACAATATTAAGCAACAGCTGACTAAATTATTAATAGTCCAGCTTGAGCGGAGTGACCTAGGGCCAGAGGGAGCAAAGAGTCTGGGTTGCTGACCAAGCTAGCAGCGTCTTTACTGTCTTCTGCCAATATCGAGGATCTGGCTTGGGACTACCTTCGGTACGTCTTCGTATACTTACCACTATTGACTTGTCAATTGGATACAGTGTTAAATTTTCAGTTCGTGCACTGGAGATCCAGGTTTACCTTATAACCTCACGACAAGATCGATTGGCACCCCCATGGTCATGGCCAGTGAAGCTAATCAAACGCCATCGAAACGTATCTGTGTGATTGGTGCCGGCCCAGCAGGGTTGGCTGCGCTTAAATACCTATCACAAACATCGTATTTCAAGTTAGGTTCCTGGAGCGTAATTGCTTACGAGTCCCGGTCGAAAGTCGGAGGTGTATGGTACGCGCTTTCTGTCAACTGTTTTTCTACATGAGGGTTGAAGGGTTTGAACAGGTATCCAACTCCGCCAACTGACGACCCACCACTCACGCCGCTGTATGATTCACTGTCAACCAATCTCCCCCATCCGGTTATGGGTTATACGGAATATTTATTTCCGCCCTCCACCCCTTTGTTTCCTGTGGCTGCAACTGTCCAGACCTACTTAGAGTCTTATGCGTCTCATTTCAACCTCATTCCACTTATCCGGTTCAACGTATCCGTCACCCGTGCAAATTGGGTTCGTAATCACTGGAGTGTTACAATTTCCACCGGCGAAGTACTAGAGTTTGATCACCTTGTTGTTGCGAATGGGCATTACAGGTGTCCTAATGTGCCGGATATACCAGGACTCGATCATTGGATAACGACTAAAACGGCCTCCCACTCGGCGTGGTATCGACGTCCGGATGAGTTTGGTCGCAAAGTACTGGTTGTCGGGGGCGGACCCAGTGGCAGAGATATCGTCACTGAGATGCGCAATCACGGTCGGACCGTCGTTCACTCTGTATCAGGGTCGATTTCTCGAGACGACGGATATCTCAAACTCAGAGGGGAGCCTCTTCATTTCTACGACGATGGTCGAGTCCTCTTCGAGCAGGGCAACGTCGAAGAAAAAATCGACCACTGCATCTTAGCAACCGGCTTTCAAATGGACTTCCCTTTTTTTGATGGCGAGACGATTAAAATCGGCGATGTTCCCCTTCATCCAACCCTCCCACCTGATCTCTACAATTCACGTCGCCACGTATTCCCCCTTGCTAAATATTTGTTTCCGTTGCAATCTCATTACCCAGTATCCTCGGTGGCCTTTATGACACTCCTCTTCAGAGTTGCACCACTCCCTATCGCAGAAGCCCAGGCCCGCGCAGTGGTCCGAGCTTTTGCTGATCCTGCTTCACTCGACTTGAAACAAGAGGCGAGCAATGTTTTATCAAGATCGCGCGCTCTTGCCGCGGCAGGATCTTCTACATCTCTCCAGCTTGCCAAGACTTGGTTTCGCCTCAGCGAGGCGGAACAATGGGACTACCGTGACGAGCTTTTCGCATATGCCGCAGAGTCTGGTGACTGTCCAGCCACGAAAGTCACCACTTGGGAGAAGGAGATGTACGCTAATAAGGATATTTTACGAGCCGCGTGGGTCGACTTGGAAAAGGAGAACGAGTCACAAGGGTGGGTCGAAGGCGTCGGCCAGGGAGGTGTACAGGAATGGGTAGAAATGATGTATCGGCTCTTGCAACGCACACGAAACCAGGTCCCCTTTGAAGGACGACAAGAAACTCGAAACTGATTGGGATGACTCATATACAACTTGAAGCAGGTACCCCAAACGAATCTCGTGTATTTAATGGCATTCATTGTACGTAGAGCATACCTGGCGCATTTGAAGGCTCACAACTCTTCGCCCATGCGCAACTTCAATTCTATTGATACTTTTGTAGTGAACCGGGGGGCGAGTCCGGCTGTCATCAAGCGTGAGGCGGACCGAATTTCTGCCTCCGATAAGTTATTCGTTCCCACCGTGATCTTATCCAAGATACATCAGGAATCGACATCATGTCGCCAAGGGACACTGCACCAGGCCAACTGAGTGGCACACTCCTCATCCATGGAGACCACGCCACAGGTGCAGAGGTTGCACCGTCGATATCAGTCACATCGAGCAAGTATCCTTTTCCAGTACTGGCACCGCTGTGCTTGACATCTGGCAGCTTTCAGGGCAGTCGCCGATGGTGATCCGAATGGCCTCGGTGCTATGAATCCTGATCGACACGTATATGCTCGATACTCGGATAGTGTATCCTCACGAGTGGCTCAAGTTTTAGGGAAAATAAACGTATGTGTTTACTTGATGTTCACACAGTGACAAAATCCCAACTGTCAGTTTTCTAGCACGGTCACGCCATCACATATGCATCCGGTTTAGCTGCTGCTTCCTCAGTGGGTTCTGAATGTGATAGATAACGTATTCGCTCATTTGGCTCATACCCAGGCTCTCGCTCATTTCCAACCGAAGCGCATCGCCATCTCCGGAGGATACATGGGGTCTCACGGTGCTATTGAAATCTACCTAAGAGGAAAGTTCGAAAGGACTCCTATCATTAACCTCGACGACGAGTATCAAGAAGGTGACCTGTGCTGGCTCGAAACCCCACTCAACCCTACAGGCGAGTCTCGGTGAGTCAAAATCAGTGGTTTCCTGTGTACTGTGCATCTGACAGCTACCGGAACCAGGGACATCCAGTATTATGCAAATAAGGTACGGGAAATACAATTCAAATTGAGGCTACTCAGCCTACTTGCGACATTAGATACACGCGGTGGGCGGAAAGTTATTTGTCGACTCGACGCTTGGTCCTCCGCCGCTTCAATACCCGTTCAAATTTGGTGCCGATTGCATCTTTCACAGTGGTATGTCCGAGACCATTACATCTAAGTTCTAAAAGCTACAAAACATCCTCAGGGACAAAATACTTTGGAGGTCATTCTGATCTTCTCTGTGGGATTTTGATCGTCAAGACAGCTGAAGAAAGAGACCAGGTGAGTTTCTTCTTGGCTAGTTTCAAACCACCATCCGACAGTCGATGCTTAGTTATGGAGAGACCGTATTTACATGGGAAATGTGATGGGATCATTGGAGTCATGGCTTCTTTTGCGATCTCTTCGTACGATGCACCTTCGCGTTCCGCGACAGTCAGCAAGCGGGACAGAAGTTGCGCAATGGTTGTACAAAGCTACCCTTATCCCACAGGGCCAGGAATTCGACGGCATTCCGGGTGGTGTTGTCACGAAAGTATGGCACTCTAGCATACAGGGTACCGATGAACGAGGCTTTAACCCAGCGTCGCAAATGGAGGGCGGCTACAATGCCACCTTCTCTATTCTTGTGCGTAACAAGAATCATATTCTTTGGGGGTAAAGCGTTGACGTGGAAATGGCCAGCTTGCACAACCGCCCCAAGCAGAAGCCCTCCCGCATAACCTCGAATATTTTGTGGTACGTCAAGGTCGGCTCATTATTAGTTTGTCTGTTAATTTATCTCGCAGCCTGCTACAAGTCTTGGAGGTGTAGAGTCGTTGGTTGAACAACGCGTCAAAGTAGACCCAAAGCAGAACCCACTTCTTGTCCGCCTCAGTATTGGGGTGGAAGAGGTCGAGGAAAGTCAGAATATGTTATACTTTAACCAATATGCTGATTGGCTGTGTGCAGGATCTCAAGGATGACCTCCGGAGGGCGCTCCAGGCTGTTGCGAAACTTTGATGCGTCGATCTGTAGAATACCTTGTATAAACAAAGCCAAATAACCAATACGCGTGTCTGTGCAATCGAAGCCGCGTCAGCCATCATAACGATACTTGACCTGATCTACCATGAACACTCTCATTCAGCGGTATGCAACGTCGGGCGCAGTATCTCATCTCCAAAAACGAAATGCCTCCATTGTAGGCGATGATGAGGATTGCTCCGATGCTATGTGGGGGTCCCTAGCTGGCTATGCCAGTCTGACCAAAGGTGTACCGAGTTTTGTCATTCCGTCTATCCCAGACGTAAGTAGGCGTTCCCGGGTAACGTTTGTCATCTCACTCCATCGAAGCCAGCTGCATTCCTGAGACTCCACACGGATGATCACGCGGACCCATCGTGTAGGGTCAAGATCCAGCACGGAACTACGACTTTAGCGTTCAGATTCCAAGGCGGTGTCATTGTCGCTGTCGATTCCAGAGCTACTGCCGGAAGCTACGTAGGTAAGATTCAAATATTAAATCGGTTTGTGTACCCATTTGAATCCTTTGATGATATCCAGCCAGCGGGACTGTAAAGAAAGTCATTGAAATCAATCCATATTTACTGGGTACAATGGCTGGTGGTGCAGGTACAATGCTGCGATAACTCTCGTTTGTTCACACATTAATCCACATCATCAGCCGACTGTCAATATTGGGAAACGTATCTGGGAGTCCACTGTCGCTTGCATGAACTCAGAAATCGCGAGCGCATCTCGGTGTCCGCTGCCAGCAAATACCTCAGTAATCTTGTGTATAGCTACAAGGGGATGGGTCTTAGTATGGTACGTACCTCGTCACCTGTTGACGAACTTGTACCCACTTATGGTCAGGGTACGATGATATGCGGCTGGGACAAGACAGTGAGCCCCGATGACTACCTATTTTTCCTTGACGACGACTTATCCCTTCAAGGGCCCTGCAATTTTCTATGTAGACTCCGACGGTACACGTATGAAAGGAGATCTCTTCTCTGTGGGATCGGGGAGCACGTTCGCATATGGTGTATTAGACCAGGAATATCGGTGGGACCTCACGGATGAGGAAGCTCAGGAGCTTGCGAGGAGAAGTATCCACGCCGCAGGTCACCGCGATGCGTTCTCGGGCAACACATGTAACCTTTACCATGTTAAGGAAGAGGGTTGGCAGTTCATCGGTGTGTCTGGCATCAGCGGTAATCTATTTTGTTCTGACGTCTGTTAACAGGCAACTACGACATCACCAAGCTGTATTACGATGGTCCTGGAGAAGCAACTGGCAGTGGCTATGGGTACGGTGTTCGTGTCGAGGGTCAAACTTCTACGGACCCGCCCGCGATCGCAGGTCAAGCTTAAGCGTGATGTTGTATTCTAGAAATGAAATGTAATTTGTTTTCGAGTAGCCGACTACATACTAAATTCTCGGTTGGGTCATTCAGGGCAATATAACGAGGATTTCTTTGCGCCGCCCATGAAACGCTTCTTTGCTGCGAGCTCAAAGTCACCCGCTCCCGGACTGCTCGACCATGACATGGCGACTGGTGTCGGGCTACAACCAAGCTTTGTCCTTCCCCCAATTCCACATCCACACCCATACGAACACATTGCCATTATCGCCACAGATGACGGTCTGGTCATGCGCCCTCGTCTACCGGGGTTTTCGCATCCCATTTCATACGCTTGTATCCCTTGGGACAAGCATCCAAAGGTTCAAGAACTACAGCGTGATGGAAGTGATTCATCGATCGACTGGAAGTCCAGTATCGTTGTACACGGCATAGTGGGTATCATGGATCTCTTCAATGGTACAGAAATGTAATCCGTGGTTGAGGACTTCATCTAAGCAGTACTTGACAGCGTCGTATCTACTAGTCATCACCGCCCGCTCGCATGTCGGGTGTCGTGAGTCGGTAATTCCCTTGGCTGAAGTGTGGGCTCATGTGTTCTCTTATGGCACAAACAGTGTTCGACGATAACCATTCTATCTATTCCGTAAAGTCCGTCCGTGCGATTCCCCTGATCAAGGATCGTGCCCGACAAGCACTTGATACCATCACGAGTCACATCTCACCATCTCACATTTCCAACGATGGTACCCAAGATTTGCCCTTAGCCTCCCAAATGGAGGAGTCCACAAGTAATGCTCGTGTCAAATTTGCAGACGAGAACGATGTGAAGGTCATGAGCCCTATGGTAGGCACAGTCGACGACATCCGAACTGAGGAACCTCTCTCATCGCTCTCGTCGTCTGGGGCATCAACACCGACATCGAGTGAATCTTTGGCAACCACCAATGTAGTGAAAGTGATCACAGACAGAATGTCATTCTGCACACGACTTTGCAGGCGTCAACCTACCTCAACGCACGACCCGAGCACCGGCTCTGATGAACACCAGTCTCCGGACTCTATCATTCAGAGCATGGACGGTGAACCCACTGCTGCCATCAATACGACCATAGCTTCGACTGCACCTTCCCCAGACTCGGTGGAAGAACGACACACAGAACTCGAAGACAGGGTTGTCCGCGAATGCATCAGGGAATACGTCAAGGGTTGCATGTATTTCGCTTACCATTTCGGTAGGTATCCTATCCTTAGAGTGGCCATGGCTTAATAAAGGTTGAACAGATATAACGAGATCTTTACAAAACAAGCATGACCAGTTTCTAAAATCGCGCACCGAAGAAAACTTGTTTGCCAAGCTCAATGACAACCCTCCCGATCCTTCGGTTGAGCATCTGGACTCGAAAGTTGATCCTCTTGTCGAACCGTTTTCGACGCTTCCGCTTTGGCGACGTGTCAACCGAGAATTCTGGTGGAACGAACGACTTACAAAACCTTTCATAGACGCAGGAGTGGGTAGCCTCCTTGAATTGAAGACAAAGCTCATAGGCAATTCTTCCAGATGCACTCGTATGTATTACCGATTGTGCAAGGTCACTTCCAGGTATCCTCTTTCGACCTCCCAACGCAATCCTATATGACAGAGAATGACTCGGTCTCGTCTGTGGACTATCTGATTGCATCCAGACGCTCTAGATACAGGGCCGGACTTCGCTATCAACGAAGAGGTGTGGACGAACAGGCTCACGTGGCGAATTATGTCGAAACGGAAACAATTATGAGAATAAAGGTACGTCACGGTGCTCAACGCACGACCTGGTAATGTTTAAATGAAAACAGAGAAGTGGGATAGCGAATGTCTTTAGCTTTGTCCAGATCCGTGGCTCCGGTAAGTAACTCACTCTCGAGGGTAGACGTAATGACCTAGCTTCCAAAGTCCCCCTTTACTGGACGCAGTCAGGATACAGTATGAAACCGCCCCCGGTTCTTTTGCCGGAGCGCACATCTGAGCAAAACTCGGACGCCATGAAGCGACACTTCCAGCGTACCATCGCTATCTATGGGCCACATGTAAACCACCTTTTACTGTTGACATAAACGGCCGCCTCATTTTCACCACTAGACGATAGTGAACCTTGCAGAGCAAACAGGAAAGGAAAGCACACTGACTAATGCATACAAGTCGTACGTGAAACGAATGGAAAACAAAGATATTCGGTCAGAGCCATTCCAATTGGATTGTTTGTCAACCTAACAACTATTTAGCTATTGCGAGTATGATTTCCATCATGAGACGAGAGGAATGAAGTATGTGATCAGTACTTCTGTGCCGTGAACCATAAGTCTCAATTGAGATAGGTACGAGAACATCTCGAAACTCATCAATGACCTTGAGCGAACGTTTGAAAGCCAAGGGTGCGATTGACCATCCCCTCTTCGCAGTCCCCCGCTTACGCTTTAAAATGGAACGTTAGGTATTTCTGGATTTCCGACTGCATGTTGTTATCGAAACAGAAGGGTGTCTTCCGCGTCAATTGTATTGATTGCCTGGACCGAACCAACGTCGTTCAGGTATGTGTGTCTACCCCATGTGCTTACTGTACTCAGGAACCCTGTAAGTCTGCTTTTGCTCGTCATGTTCTTGACAGACAGCTGGAAGCTGTCGAGCTTACCATCGAGCCA
>JBBPNM010000073.1:0-17379 GCA_038090895.1 Boletus bicoloroides
CGAAACGACCATCGTCTGTTCCAAAAGACGTATCTTGGCCAATTCCTTTGCATCGACTTCACCTTCTGCGTGATTCAGTACTGGTACACGCCAACGCGATACTCGAAGAAGTTATACAATAGAACCTGGATTCGAACATCAATTCTGCAACAACTCGAGACTCATGTCGTTAAATTCGAGACCCTAGAGTGTAGGATCACGTGCAAGAGGGGACGCGACACTGCCACAAATGAGATATTTCCCGACCGCGACTTTCAACATGACAGCACCAGAGATATGCGTCACGACGCGCCGGGCATGGAAAACTCAAATGTGCGAGCTCGAGGCTCTCTCTCATGACACGCCCGGACCACCCGCGTCCTCTCCCGACTCCCTCTCCGCTCCCTCCAGCCCCCTCACAGACACCTCCGACCTTTATCTCCCTTCTCCTTCCAGAGACACCTCCCTCTCCGCATCCTCTTCATCCAAACGCCAACGTACACCCAGTCTCGTCCATGTCCAAACCAGAGTGACCCGCCCCCGCAAGATCAAGAAACGTGCGAGCACCAGCGCATATACCTCAGAATCTTCTTCAAGGGGCGAGAGCAGGCAAAGAAGTATCGCATTGGACGAGTCTATATACCGTTCAGACAGGTCACGTTCTACCTCAGTATTCCCAACCCAACCCAATGTCCTTGCCAGGGAGTGGTGGTCCATCGAGGACGGCTCTCCGGGCGATGGTTTCGTCAGTGCTGCAGATGTCGTGCGCAGGCTGGCAAAGACATACAAACCTTGTGAGTTTCCTACCAGGTGTGGTCCTTGAATCATCACTCATGCTCCGCAAAAGATTTTCGGAATCCCGACAACCCACAGGATAAGTCATTCGAAGTCGAGAGTTTTCCAACTGCTGATTTAGAATATCCTAATAATTACGCTAATGAAAAGTGCGTCTTTCATTGCCTTCGTGTAATCACCGCTTTCATGTCCTCCATCCCGCGTAGATTTGTGTTATTGGCACCCAAGGACAAGGATCATTATAACCCCATCATGTGCTTGGAACAGTCCCTATATACTATCATCGATTGTGTGTCCGATTCCTCAGCTCGTATCGTTCTCGTTGACAATCTCCTAGTTTATCTTAGTCCGGCGCAGAAAGCGTTATTTGGTTCATTACCCTCCGAATCACTCTCCGACGACACCCCACCCCCTTCCCCTTCTCCACTATCACAATCTAACCCCTCTGATCCCTCTAATCCTCTCGATGCTCCACCAGAACCCCCAAATCCGACCCAACCCCATAACGATCCTCCTCGGCCAGATTACCTTCGTTTGTTCCAACGTGCCATCCGTCGACACGATGGACCGCTCTTTCTCTCTACTCTTGAAACCATAAACCATCTCCTCCGTTCGCTCAAATACCCACCTCTCCCATCAGACGTATTTCTTCCCGCTCCACCCAATGTATTAACCTCTACTGTACCCTCCTGGACATATCCAAAGGGGATCCCAGAAAAAGTCATCTTGCGCATCGTGGATGAAACATATCAACGGTGTGTAGGCCCTAACATCAAAAACTTGCATCGCTACGAGGCATTCTCCAGCGAAGTGTATGGGGAGCTCATGCCTAGCTTCACTTCGGATATCATCACTGCTACCGGTCTTAATTCTTCTTCTCTCCTCATGGACCTTGGCTCGGGAGTAGGCAACGTATTACTCCAGGCATCTCTCCAGACTGGATGTCGCAGCTACGGCATCGAACTTTTGGAAGGTCCTGCCGACGTTGGAAGGCAGCAGTGGAAACAGTTTCAGAAGCGGTGTCGGATGTGGGGTGTCCGCACAGGCGACGTCGAACTCGAGGAGGGCGATATGCTTCAAAGCCAGCGCGTTTCGGAGCTGCTGGGAGAGGCAGATGTCGTGTTGGTCAATAACAAGGTATTTCAACAATCTCGTGAGTATCTCATTGTCTGCTGGATCTCGTGTCTGATGAACATGCTTATTCGTAGTGAACGAGGCGTTGAGAGCAAAATTCTTGGATCTCAAGGAAGGTGCAATAGTGGTTTCGCTAAAGCCGTTTGTAGCTCCTAATGCCCGCGTGACCGAACGCAACGTATGTGAACCATTCTGGCTGCTTGCACGATGCCATGATTCCATGCTCTCCCCACAGGTCGACGACATTTGTGCTATTTTCGACGTTGTCGAGCGACCATATCGGTCTGGAAGTGTTTCATGGGGAAGTGGTGGTGGGACATACTATTTGCATCGCGTCGATAGGGTGGGATATGCGAATGTTAAGCAGAGATTTGAGAATTTGCGAGCGAGGAGTGCCAGAAGGCGGTGACGAGGCATGGAGATCTCAAAGTTGGGAGAGGGTGGCATATGTTGTACTTTCCTTCAAAGCTTCATCTACAGATGTCATAACATACCGAGCATGCTCAACATTCCTTAAGTGGAGTTGTATGTATACCGTATTGAATTCGGCGAGCTGGTAATAATGTATGTAGCATCTTCAGTAGAGTGGATAGTAGCTACGTTGGTGTTGGTAGTGAGCAAGGTTACACTAATGACTAGCGCTCTATTAGCACCAACTTGTACGTGGTGTTCCCAACGACGGTGAAGCACAGCTACACACTCGTCCGCCTCTTCAAAGGTCCCTGGGACAACCTCACAATTAGCATACCGAGTCTCAATTTAAACGACCATGTCTGGCAGCGCCGGCCCATCGACGCCCGACATCCTTCATGTCCCACCACCCGTCTTGCCCACCTACACGCCCCCCGATTCTTATGACCCCTTCCGGGGCACACATACACCGCTCATCATTGACAACGGCGCGTCCAATTTGCGTTTCGGGTTCGCGACAGTGCCCACCCCGCACTCCGTCCCAAATGTGATCGCGAGGTTTAAAGAGCGCAAGTATAACCAGCCATTGTTGTTATTTGGAGATGGCGTCGACGCAGAAAGTGGAGCCAAGGGACAGGCAAAGACACCTTGGGAGGGGGATGTACTACTCAACTTTGACGCACTGGTGCGTTGTTACACTTCAAGTTTTCGCCCTGCCCTACTTGCCTTATAGCCGACCGAGACCCGTATCAAAGCTAACACGCATCCATCCTGTAGGAACATGCGCTTGACTGCGCGTTCATTCAACTGGGAATCGACGCATCGAGCGTCGAACATCCCGTATTGATGACTGAGCGTCTAGGATCACCCCTACATTCCCGCGCATGTACGTGCTCTCTCACAGTGCTGCTAGACCATGTTTTCGACGCCAAACTTTCAAAGTAACTTCCGAGCTCATGTTTGAGCAATATTCCGTTCCCTTGCTCGCGTACTGTGTCGACTCTGTGATGTCGTTTTACCAGCACAATCGTCCTTCCATACCAAACGCGCCTTTTGTGGAAGACGGATTGGTCATCTCGTTCAACACGGCGTCCACTTCTGTGATTCCCATTTTGAATGGGAGGGGCATATTGAGCCACGCCAAGCGGTGAGTACTTGCGGTAGATAGATGGTCATTCTTTCAAAATCGGGATCTACAAGTGCTGAGCCGGAGGTCTGAATACATAGGATACCATGGGGTGCACAGCAGAGTACGGAGTACCTGCTAAAACTCATACAGCTCAAGTACCATAGTTTCCCGACCCGTGTTACGTCTACACAGGCCACCGTGCGTCTCCTTTGTTTCATTTCCTCTATTGTCGTCTCATGCCATTTGTATCCTCAATCCTAAATGTACCAGTGGATGCTGCACAACGTTGGTGAATTCGCCACGGACTACCCCTCTATGCTTCGCTCTCTCAAAATTCCCGCCATCATGCGCGCTTCAGAACGAATAATCCAGTTTCCTTTTGCGCTTCCTGTTGTAGAAGAGAAAACAGAAGAGGAACTTGCGAGGATTGCCGAAAAGAGGAAGGAGCAAGGGAAAAAATTACAAGAGATGGCGGCTAAAAATCGTATGGAAAAGGTTCGCGTTGATGTGTTACCTTTTGCTTGATTTCCTATCATGGTGACCCCTGGTTATCTTTACAGCTCATGCAAAAGGAGACTGACTTGCAATATCTCCTCAACTTGAAGGAAGGGCGCAGCGAGAACAAACGCGAGTGGACGGTCAGATTTTTTGGGCATGATTCTGTATCGACGCTGACTACCAGTATTTCATGGTTATGCTTAGAACACCCTCCAATCGGAAGGATTCGATGATGACGCCGCATTCCAAGAGACGATCAAGAAGCTCGAGTATGATGTCAAACGGGCACGAAAAAAGGATGTGGATGGGACAGATGAGCCAGTCGTGCGTAACGCGTAATTCGTCTTATTCACTGACTGAACTCAATGATAGGAGGAACCGACTTTCAACCTGGTTGATGTACCGGATGCCGAGGTCAGTTTATTTTCATGTTTGGGACGACGAATCGTTGATAACACTCGGGCTCCACTGTCATAGCTCGACGAAGAGGGTATCAAAGAGAAAAAGAAACAGAAACTCATGAAAGCTGGATGGGAAGCACGTGCACGAGCTCGACGAGAAAAGGAGAAAGAGAGAGAGGAAAAAGAGGCTGAGGAGAAGCGGGACGAAGAGGAGAGGGAGAACAATTTCAAGGAGTGGGCGGGTCATCTGCGGAGGGAGCAAGAGGTGTGTCATCTTCTGTCCCTCGCACTGGCAGTGATTCAGATGGTCCGTGTTCTGAATGCTCGTGGTCTATTGTAGACTCTGATGAACAAGATGAAAGAACGAGGAAGAAGAAAAGCGGCGCTTTCGGATCGGAAGAGTGCAGCAGCTCAAGCAAGGATGAAGAACATTGCTTCGCTTGCAGCCGATGACAGAGTGTCAAAAAAGAAGCGTAAAGCTGGCGCAGGTGCGTGTCGCCCACAACCCATTAAGATGCTGAAAAGTTAATCCAATCATAGAGGACATGTTTGGGGCTGACGATGAAGATTGGGCCATATACCGCAAGATTGTAATGCATTCCGAGCTTTCATCCATGCATGACCTCACACGATTCCTTATTCTAGAACACAGCAGCTCCGTCTTCAGACGAAGAAGATGACTACAACCAGCTTCAGATTATCGAGAGCAAGCTGCTACAATATGACCCTACGTTCACTGCCCAGCATACGCATGCCTCATTGTCTTCCCAACGGTCCGCGCTTTTGGCGGCATTCCGGCCTCAGTACGAAGAAGGTGATATCGCGGGAAACAGCCGGATACACTTGAACACGGAACGATGGCGTGTCTGTGAGACGTATTTCTCGCCGGGCATGGCGGGCGTGGACTCGGCGGGCGTCGGAGAAGTTTTACAAAGCATCCTTGCACGATTCACGGAGGCTGAGAAAGCAAGACTCGTTAAGGTCTGGCCGTTTTGACCTCCTCTTTCGGAACGAGCTAATGGTTTTCTTTTAGAATGTATTCCTCACGGGCGGTCCGTCACAGTTTCCTGGTCTCCGCGACCGGGTGTATGCAACGCTCAGACCGATATTGCCACCTGAGATGCCGGTCCCCAAGCCTATGTGTGCTGAGGATCCGTTGTTGGATGCGTGGCGAGGTATGGCTGCGTTTGCGAAGACGGAGGCGTTCGGACAGGTGGGTGTCACGAGAGAAGAGTATGACGAGTGGGGTGGAGAACGGATTCGGCGGTGGTGGGGAGGGAACTGGAATTCCAGCGTGTAATATAAATGCAGTTGGTCTGTGCGAAGCGATTGGATATGACTCCGACTTCGCTCTGTTGCGTGTTTGTGATCTCTGCTATATAGTCACTGTGGCACTGAACAAGCGAAACCCTCGATTATTACCCATACAGCAGAGATTACTACCCAGACCTAATACGATGACAAAAGTGTAGTAAAAGTACTCAACGAGAACTTCTACATATTGAACTCGGCTCGTGCAACACGATGGACTCGGTTCAACGTGACAAGTCTAATTTGTCATTGGTCTTTGGGGATTCTGTCCAAGGCATATCTTAGCAAGCAACACGGAGTGAAAGTAGCAGTATTACTACAAAGGATGTATAGGGAAGAAAAAGGTAAACCACTAATATGGTCAATTCGTGACGATGAACGCGGGGAATACCTCATGTATCAAAGGCCGTCATCGGTTGGCGAGGAGTGTACATGGATTACAAAATTCAATTCATGATGAACAGCAGCCTGAAGTAGTCTGCGTTGCGGGCTGGTTGACTTTTAAAGATCCATCTGTATTTCCAGGTCCTCCCGAGGAGGCGGCAGCATCTGCTTGAGAGTCTATGAGGCGGGTCTTGCAATCTCTGTAGAGGATATGTTCAACGGGGTGTCCCGTAAGAGGTGGTGTGACTAACCGGGCAAGAGTGAAGAACGCTTCTTCGACACCGTCGTTTACTTTGGCTGAGGTCTCCATAAACTTAACGCCGAGTTCATTGGCGAGCTCTCGTCCTTGGTCCTCGGTGACGGCACGTTTGTCTGTCCAATCGGATTTGTTGCCAATGAGGATCTTGTTCACGCCATCAGAAGCATGTTGTTCGATGTTAGCATGCCATGTGCGGATGTCTGGTTAAGATGGCTGGGTTAAGTAAACCGCCACAGTAGCAGCAAGGCAGGTAGCTACTCACTGTTGAATGACCGCTCGTCAGTGACATCATAGACGAGCAAGATGCCCATTGCTCCGCGGTAATAAGCAGTGGTGATGGTTCTAAACCGTTCCTGTCCAGCAGTGTCCCACTACGCGACGGAACCAGGGGATGTGAGTGAGATCTCGTGAGAACGACATGTACATACGATTTGTAGCTTGATACGTTTTCCATCTAGTTCAATGGTACGGATCTTGAAGTCAATACCGATGGTGGTGATGAACGAGGGTGTCCATGCATCGTCGCAGAAACGGAGGAGCAGACACGACTTTCCGACACCTGGAGCACGGGTTGGTCAAGATCCCAAGAAAGTAAGCAGATTCAGAAGTACCTGAGTCTCCGATCAAGAGAAGCTGGCGAGGGTGAGTGAATTGGGGGTACAGCGAGGTTAGAGTGAGCAAGTACCTTGATGAGGAAATCATAGTGTGGGGGCGGCATTCTAGTGCGGTAATGAGATATGAGGGAAAGCGAAGGTACCTTTTTACTTACGGTCAAACTTGTGTATAAAACAAAGAACGAATTGTGTACTGCGGTGTTCCCCAAGTCGCAGTGTAGCGACGACACGTCCTTTCGGTCTCCGCAATGATTATGTAATACAAAAAGTATGATTGCCCCACAATGGAATCTCCACAGCAAGCTTCCTCTCAACACCGAGACACTGAGATCAGTTTCCGTTGCGAAACAATATCAGTTCCTCGCGTTTGGACGTTTTGCACCGGAGCTACCAGACTCCAGGGTCTCAAAGGACCCTTTGCTATCAGCTATCAAATAAAACAACTTATCAGCACGCACCTTGTGCCGCTTCCAATCAGAAGCCTCGTCTCCGTGACAATATTGTGATAGCGGTGGCGGCCCCTCGAGCCTCGTGCCATTGCGGCCCTTTTCTGGCTCATAAAAAGAGGGGACGTTGAATCAACAACCCCTTTGCGCCCACTTATCTTTCTCTCATTGTGTCTGCTGTGGCTCGATGCGTGGACAGCCTAGAATGACGATCCTCGATCCGCAGACCTTCGCTGCGAGCACTCTTGCTGACAGCGAGGGCCTCACTGCGGCTTTGAGGATGCTCGAGTCCTGTTTAGCAGAACCAGACATACCTCTGGACCTGATAGTTCAGGACTTGTGTTCCGTTCCCAACCTGTTCGAATTTATCGTTTCCGGTGAGTTCCTCGTTCTCGTCATTCGGGCATTGCTCGTCTCTGACTCTGGCTAGCCTTGCCAAGCGGCCAGGGGCTGGTGTACAAAATCTTGGACACCTACCCGACCGATCCGGCACTTGTCAAGGTTTCATATGGAACTATCCTTCTACAAAGGCTTTCATCTTTCATCTTTGCTTTACCTCCTGACCTCTTTCCTACCCATACCATCCGTCAAATTGGGGAGTATAAAGTTTATGTACAGGATGCGCTACCTGTCCTAACTTTACTATGCTCCACTGAGTTTTTGACCGGTATCACCACTGATGCCACTCTCACAAGCGCTTTAGAGTCCCCAGAGTACGACAACGAGGAGTTCTCGGGGTTCTTTGTGCGCAACAAGAAACAGAAGAAATCAAGGCGGAAGAATAAGGACAACGCTCCTACCATCGATATGACTCCCTTTTACAAGTTAGGCGCCAAGGTCCCTTTGAACAACGCAGAGGCGTCCCAAATGGCTCGTGAGATCACTGATGATATCAAGATGATCTTCAAAGTGCGTCGAAGGCTCCCTTGGTTCCCTATATGCGGCCTAATACATTCATAGTTCTATCTCGAACTCCTCCTGGAGCCGTTTCTTGCGAAACAGTTGAAGGATGCATATATCTCGACCTGCAATGACATGATCCGCCTTACTGTGCCACAGAAGACAAAGGCGATCGAGGTTGTCGAACCAAAGCAGTCTGCGTATCCAAAGGTTCAGCCTATGAAAGCTGCACTATATTTTGAAAACGCGGATGGGTTTGGAGAGTGGCGTATCATCATCGGCACTGATGCAACAAAGAAACTACGAGAACTAGCTAACGGTGATAGAAAAAAATGTGCTATTGTCGTGAAAAAGATCAAGTATGTCGCCTGCTTCATTGTTCAAACCGGGAGAATTGACCGCTGTGATAGGCAACTTTCGAACGGGCACTTTTCTGACGAAAATCAGAAAAGGCTTAACGGATCCTCGGGAGTGCCTATTTTCGAGGCCAAGATGCAGCGAGACCTTCGCCTTGTCGTAAGTTTATTTCTTGCGGTGAAAGCGATCAGCTATTCACTCCCAGACAGTACCAAATTGACGTTGTCCCTGATCATGATGAAAAGGTGCGCTCGACTTACACTAATTTTGTGACCTTGGTGTGAGCAGTATCTTCGCAGGTCGAGCGACAAGGTACAGTTTCGAGCATTTTGCTGTCTTTCAAATATGACATATCATTCCAGTCATTAAAATATATGGCATATATACCCACACCCAATTGAATCGCATTTGGGATGCAATGGGACAACATCTCGCTGGAAAAGGCAAGGAATACAGCCGGCGGTCAGATTTTTTTCTTACCACACGAAGGATCACCCACTCAATCCTTGCAACAGTTGCATATTCCGAAATCGTCCCGTGCATGCTGGTGGTGACATCTATCTTCCAGCATGCTTCCCACCTGAGAGTCTCCAAAACGACATCAAACCAACCCCGCTCGTGCTTTCCGACGAAGACATGGGGAATGTATGTTTGCACACTTTCATTTCTTGATCATTGTTCACACATCTACAGTTACACTCCCTCGTTGTGTACGCAAACGTTTCTTTTTTTATACTAGCCAGAGGCTGAGACCTTATACAGCCTTGAGAAATATGTTACTTTCTCTCAAGTACGTTTGCCGTCAGCTTGCTTGCGCGAAAGTACTGATTGTCTTTTTTGTAGGCATTTTTGCATAGTGCGTTTTTCTTGTATGTGATGACCATATGTTTTATATGCTATGATAGGTTTGATTGCAAACCAAGATGTGCAACACGTCTTCGAACTTACGTAGGTGATGTTTACATTGTCAAGAGTCAGCATTAAACACCTGTGCACAGCGCACACGAACATAAGATCGTGGGATGCAACACTTCGTGCTATGTTCTGGGGAGGAGTGGCACTGGGTATGGTGGATCGGACACTCGCGTGAATAAGTTTGGCTCACTTATCACTCAGTAAAACAACGACAATGCTCTTCAAGATGCTTGGAATTCAGCGGGCATGGGAAATGCAAACGTCTGGCAGCGATATGCCCAAGCCGCGTCAGATCTTTGTAACCAAATCTCGTGTCCTGGCAACGAAGGTCGAGGAGTATTTCATAAAGCTACTCGAGTCTTTGGCATTGGCCGGATATTCCCTAGAAGATCTCAAACAGATGCAAGCTCGGAACACTGAATCTGGGCTGGTAGATGTTGATGACATAGATCGGGTTGACATCCCGCAGAGGTACAGCTTATTAGAAGAGAACCACTTTCCTTTGTTTGTGACCTTTGACAAGGTAGTCTTTCATTTCAAGCAGTGATTCCCATAGCTCACAACGTAATTCTAGCTTGCGCGGATGATTGCTGCGGATGTTCTAAGTGGTGATGATCCCGAAGTACAGCGTGCTGCAAAATTGTTTATCAACACCAATGAAATCGAAGCTGAAAACTTGTTCGTAACGTATGACGTCTTTTCCCGAATCTATTGGCCACATTTTCCGCAGCCGTTGACGAAAGGCCTTGGTGGGTACTTGATCTCTCATACCAACGAGTTTGGCTTAATTATTCGCCTGTATTATAGAACCCTGGCTTGTCTTCTCAGAGTTTATGGGTGCGCAGTCACCTTGATCTATTATGGATATTGAATTATTCAATTCCTTCATAGGTATCATCAAGGGGTCCGAGAAGTCACTGGGATATCCTGATGGATTCCTTGATGAGGCGACATACTGCGGCCTCCCAGCCCGCTCTAACCCTATATTTGCAAATCACAGGAAGACATTGTATGCGCTCTTTGAAGCGTATTGCAAGCTTAAAAAGGAACATCGTCACCATGATGTTGCTGATCGAACACATGCAATACTGAGAATGCTGTTGGGAGGCACCTCATTAGGAGGGCAAAAGGTTGACTATCTGTATGTCCAAGTGCTCACTCGACACAAGATTCGCCTTTGCTGAATGGCATGTGATCCAGCTATATTGATGAAGCACAAGATAATCTGCTCATCGATGCTCTTTGTATGGACCCTAATCCATTTTGTTATGTTTAGGTCCTCACGTCTGTTTTAGTGTTGAGACTCATCTGCCGAAATCCTGAAGGACTCTTTTGGGCAGGTGACACTGCACAAACCATCTCGGCAGGAAGTTCTTTCAGGTTTGATGATCTGAAGGCCTTTTTATACCGTATCGAAGTAAGGGCCTATTTACCAACGCAGACAAAGCTCGATGTATAACCTTTGTTCCACAGCAAGATCAAAGTATGCATCTGATCCAGGATCGCTCAATTGCCGACCCTACGGTGTTCCAACTCGCGATCAATTACCGTTCACATGGTGGCATTGTCAATTGTGCCCATACCGTCATTGAACGCATCACCTACTTCTGGCCTGATGCAATCGATAGTCTCCAGCCAGAACATGGCGTCGTTGATGGTTTGAAGCCAGTGTTTTTCCATGGTTGGGATCAAGAGACTGTTCGATATGAACAGTTTCTATTTGGCGAATCGTGTGTCAATATACCTGCTTGTCTTTTCTGTCTCTAATGTCCTTTCTTCAAGGGGAAGTCGTATAGAATTCGGGGCCCAGCAATGTAAGTATACAATATGTTTCGAGTCACCTACTCTGTTTATATGGCTCCATAAAGGTATTCTTGTCCGAGATGACGAAGCAGTAGAGAAACTGCGAAAGGAGGTTGGGGAAATCGGATTGATCATGTAAGGCAACAAAAGTAATGGCTTCTTCGCGGTGTAAACTCATCCTGGCTCGTTCTAGGACACTCTACGATAGCAAGGGTCTTGAATTTAACGACGTGAGCCTCGAGCCGTTTCCGACACATTGCAGAATTGATGTTCGGATGCAGGTTCTATTGTATAACTTCTTCGAGGATTCTGCTGTCGATCTATCGCGTTGGCGTGTACTACTGAACCATGCAGAAGGTGAAGTCGACGGAAAGGATTTGGCTAAGATACCTGCACCGTCTTTCGGAAGAGACGATGGTCGTTTCGCCGGGGTATGCAGCGAGGCATGTGAAACCCGAGACATACGGTTCTCCTACTGATTTTGTCTACAGTTGAAGTTGCTCTACGTAGGCATCACCAGAGCGAGGAAAAACTTGTGGATCTTTGACAAGTCGGATAAAAGTGAACCTATGCGGGTGAAGGACAAATCAGATTTTTTTCTACCGACGTCACTCACAAAGCAACAGATGATCTGGACTTCGCGCAATCAAGTTCAAAACTGTACACCTGGGACGGATGTTCCACACCTTGCCGTGTCTTCAACTCCGGAAGAATGGGAATTGTTCGGCCAGGACTTATTCAAGCACAAGAGATACCCACAAGCGATGCATTGTTTCGCTAGAGCTTTGTTACCGCGCATGGTGGCCATCTGTGAGGCTTTCCACCTCCGAGAAGTGGCTCGTGCCAAGGTCGGTGTTGCAACACAAAAGGCTCAGCAAGATGCTTTCCTCACTGCCGCGGATGCGTTCACGGCGAGCGGAAATGATGCACCACGAGGCAAGGACAAACTTCAGTATTACCATAATGCTGCCGAATGTTATGTGCGCGCCGGAGATGATCGAAAAGCAGCTATTGGATACCTCTCTGCTCAAGAGTATGACTCGGCTGCACGGCGCTTTAGGAAAGCTGGACTCTTCGACGAGACACTTGAGGTCCTCCACAAGCACTCTCAGAAGATCCCCTCAGAATCTTCAGAAGAACTCTACACCGTGTGCCGTTTGTTCTATTGCAGCAAACATGAGGGTAATAGGTGCATGCTTCGTGATCTGCATATGCCGCGCCACTCCACTGACATCTGAACCAGGCCACGTTTGCCACTGTTCCCGTCCTTTGAGGAAGAATTTGAATTTCTCGAGAATTATAACCTCGACTTTGCTCGGGCAGCATTATTGGAGACCCACGGAAGATATTTGGAAGCAGCTGAGCTTCATTTGTCAGAGAACCGGCCACTCGATGCTATCAGAGACTTTTTGAAGGAGAAAGGGTCGCGCGACGCAACCCAGAAGGCCACAAAAATTGTACTGGACGGTTTGTGGCGTCGGTGCTCATTTGCTATACCTCCGAGGGAAGTAGCGGCCGACCGAGATGTCACCGAACTGTTGAACTTGGCCCGTGAATTGCCCGTTGATTTCTTGGATCCACTGGATCATCATGAAGTGCGTCTCTCTTAGGGGACGTCTAGGATCACGCTTCTTGCTTATAATTTATTCATAGATATCCATGTTCCGGGCCATCGCACAGGCGGACCTAGCCAGCCTCGACAAGCTCGCTTATGTGTTTCTCAAGGGAAACAGGAACCCGGCAGCGTTACTCGCACTCGATCATTTCTTCAGTCGTTTGCCAGTACTCAAATCTTACAATATTCATGACATGTCACTCTTCCTGACCAAATTCCTGGAATATGCCCGCCTTCTCCACTTCATCATCTCTCATCCCGATCCACTCAGCGTCAGTTCCATCAGGCAATTATTCTGCATCAGAGAGGTATCCAACACCGAGTATGGCCTGGAGCTTGGCTCCTTCCTTCATAGTTCGGCTATCGGTGATCGCGATGGATTTATGTATCTTCACTATTCCGTCGCAGCCCTCTCTAAGAATGACGTAGTCTCAGCTCTCCGCAAATACTTGGCAGGACACTTATGCGAACGGGTCACCAAGGAGAACGATTTGTGCTGCGATGCATTAGTTTTCTCGCAGTGCCTGACGTTCATCATTAATGATCAGTGCAATCGCGTTAACTGCCCTCAAGAGCATGTCAAGCTTGCTGATCTGGACTCTAAGCGATACAACGTTCGGCTTGGCATTCATCTGCAACAGATGTGCATCCTTCAGCGGATGTACTCGGTCAATCCACATCTTCACAGGCGGTCTACGTACGTGACGACCTAATATTATTGCATTGGTGACTTACTTAAGATCACTTAGCGTCCTAGACTGGCTGACTCACCTTTATGAGGCCTTCAACCCCCAGTTTCATGTTCAGGGATCTATCGCTGATTTCGACCTATCACTGATACCCAATGCTCGCGAAGGTATGGGCGTCATGAAGCATTGGGTGCAGGACGCACTTTATACCCTCCGCCCTGGCCGCTCGGATTTCGTGACAACCGTGCTGAAGTTGACGAGCCTCCTTTTTGCTTTTGATCGGTCTAGTGCTCTCAAATGTATCAACCAAGCTTATTTCA
Source organism: Boletus bicoloroides (assembly GCA_038090895.1). Classification (NCBI taxonomy): domain Eukaryota; kingdom Fungi; phylum Basidiomycota; class Agaricomycetes; order Boletales; family Boletaceae; genus Boletus; species Boletus bicoloroides. Next base: position 13,961 of record JBBPNM010000073.1, read on the forward strand.
ATGCCCACCACGCCAGGGTGCGAGAGTTCATATATTCAGCAGATGGTCGCTATGTCGTCGAAGATATCGTCAACCTCTTTGATGGTATCCAGCAAACCTGCATTTCATCGGGCTTGGTATTTCTAATGTATGTGTGGTATTAGAATCTACGAGCATCCGCTGCACTGAACTTGTCACAGGCATGTCCTCAAGTCTTCGCAGGTGGTGGATTTGTCCGTTTTCTGCGATTGTTTAGAAGAGGTTGTTGGCAAGATTTCCGTTTCATGGCGTCTTTCCTTTGACCCCCCACTTGATGGTCTTGTCCTCCCACGAGGCTGGCTCTCTTCGAACAAGGATTTTTCCGGTAAGAAGGAAGTCAGGGGGGCTCTAACAGTGGCTTTGTTGGATTGTGTGCAAGATTTATTGATCCGTCTACAATCAGACACTGCCAGCCGTAAGCAGTTCCAAGCATCTGCAAGCGAAACGATGAACTGACCCAAAACCATAAGAGATATATACGCTGTCGCATACCAAACTAACACCAATGCTCTGCAATGTCTTCATCTCCAGAATGTTGGCTTTTCCTCTCTTTTCATTCTAATAGCCCACTAATAACAACCTCTAATAGTTGCAGGGCACTCTGTCTTCGTGCGTTAAATAGCTTGTATACAACGATGACCTCTATCCAACGGTGATTACCAGTGACTTACAATGTACGAAGCTTGGAAGTCAGGCAGAAAGTCAAAAGTATCTTCAATATTCTGCGGACAGCTGGACCCACCCAAAGAGTCCACTCCCTGTATCGAAAGTAAGTTATCCAGTCCATTCGCCAATTCTTTCCAACTTCATACGGCTTCCAGGTATGTACAGGCACGCGACAACGAGTACTTAAAGGTCATGGTGGAATATGACGTCGAAGCTAGAGTAGTTATCGAGGACCTGGTGCAGCTTCTCCACAAGCAAAGGAGTCGAGCTCCACTGCTGAAACTAGCTCGGATAAAGCATATCCATTTTACGAGTCCCTCTGAAATCCCGTCTCTTTTGGCATCTCAACTTGTGGTGGCTCGCTCGGAGCTACGTGCTGATGTGCCAGCTTTCGTCCCTCGGGGTGGTGGTTACGTCTCTCAGACCGAAAAAGCCGAGGATGAGGAAAAGATTCAACCGGAAGAGCCCGACGTCGAGCCAGTAGACGAGGTTCATGAAGAACCTCAAGAACTCGCACCAGCGCCGAACGAACCTGCGCTGATACACGAGCACGAGCCAACCGAACAAGAGATCTCCGCTGCAAAGAAGATTCAAGCCACCTACCGAACGTACCGCAAACACTGCGACGCCCAGGCTCATGCCATCGGAAGAGGACTGAAGGCGCAAAGGAATACAATCTTTATTGCATGCTTGAAGAACGCATATGCTTCTGGCTGGGGGAGGACTCCATATCGCACTCTGTATCTCTGGGCATTACCGCGGCTCATTGTGTGCCTTGACAAAGCTATGGCCATTGCTCACGAGTTCAAGGGAAAGACCAAAGGCCTACTTTTGAAGGTGAACCACGAACGTCTGGAAGAACTAGGAAACCAAACAAACAGGATAAAGTGAGTTTCCCGGCCGAGGAAGACAGTTCCTTTTCAACAACCATTCCTTTTAGTGCTCTACTCAAGGACGGTCACAATTTACGCAAAAAGATCGATCCTAACGCAACCATGCATCAGGTGAAAGACAAAGCCAATATGAAACAGGCTGTACTGGATGTCAAAGATATTATCCATCGTCTTCAACCAGCCTCTGCTTCAGAGATTCAAGGAGACTTTAATTTGGCCTATGAACTCGTGATGGTCGAGAAGCAGCAGGTGAAAAAACCAGAGAAGCCGTCGTTGAACACGGAAGATTTGGATTTCTGTTGAATGGGGGTTTTACTGTACATTAGTTATGGGTGTGTTCTAGTAGGCTGTGACAAGACCCCGAATATCTCTATGTACTAATAGCAACTTGAAGGTCCGATCCCATTTTCACCTTCTTGAATTCTGTCCGCAAGCTTTTGGACCTTTTGTGCCATGATCGCCGACCTTTTACTAGCAGTTGGAATCGCGTCATTTGTGTTTTACATTATCCCTGGCCAAGCTGGCACTAGTACCAAGGTGTTCTAGGCGATGACTCCTCACATTGGCTTGTGCTGACGGCTGTGTACGATGGCACAAAACTCCGAGGCTCTCGAATCCTAACTGGCTCAGTGCCGCTCAGATGGGCTGGACAAAGTTGTCAGTATGCCCAACTGGTCAATTGAATAGTACCTTGTCAAAAGTGCATCCAAGCACTTGGAGAATTTCATCATCCCAATCAATGATGTATGCCTGGACCAGTGAGGCCTAGTGAGAGTATAGTTCTTGGCAGGATAAAACACCCATTCATTTTGGGTGCTATTGTCATTTGTCATCTTTTCAAGTTCATGAGTCAAAAGACCTTTGCAGTTTGTGTTATTTTGGGTTTAAACTCATTTATACAAGACTAATTGGTCTAGTCTACCAACTAGGGAGCAACCTTGCCTTGCCAGCCACCTCCTATGCAAAACTCCACCTGGTGGGCCACAGAAACTGCACTTTGCTCTCTTTCCAGCCATCTCTCTCCCTGTCCCACCAGGTGTGCAAGTTTTGGGCCTCTGTATTTAGATTTTGCTAATTTTCCTCTCTAACTCTATTCCCAGGTCCTGTACTGCCTACCTGTATTTTCTTCACACTAGTCACCTTGTTCCCATCATCCCTCATGTCTTAGAATACATCCTCCTCCAGCCAAACCATCCCTTCTCAGTTGGATTCAGCAGGAGCCAGGGAGTACCCCATTCCAGCAGGATTTGCCACAGAATCAGTCCAATCAGCAGTTGGGGTCATTAAGTAGTACAGGAAAGAGCAAATTTCTAAGGCAGAGGCCATTCTCGAGATCCAATCCTTCCTCACTTCTGGAGAGGCTGAGCCCTCAAATGAGGAGCTCATCTCTGCCCTTTCTACCTACATCTCCATCCTCAACGACATTGACCAGCAGTCTGCTCTTCAGAATCATCCCAGAGGGGCTTTAGCCACACAAGCCCCTAACCAGTCCAACCCATCTTCACCCACTTCTGAGCAGGATAGAGGGCAATCAGAGTCTAATGTTGAGTTCTTCCCCACCCCATCCATCCCTAGAGACACTAGGAGGCAGTACTCTCTTGAGTTCGAGTCAGGAGATGCTGAAGAAGGGTCAAAAAAGCACCATAGGACCTCAGTCATGAGGAGCTCTTCCCTTGGAGAGGCACCTCAGCAGTGCTTTGAGTAGGACTTGAGCCAGAGGTGTAGCAGTGCCTTGACCTCCTTGATGACTGGGCAACAGATCCCACCTATGTTGTCAGAAAGATCCTCCTCTCTCCTGGATGTCCAGACTTCCTCCCTGACCAGTGGCTCAACATTGTCAAG
>JBBPNM010000074.1:0-17336 GCA_038090895.1 Boletus bicoloroides
TTGTGGAATCGCAACGATTCGGTGGTGAGGTGCTGAATCATTTCTGGGAACAACTTGGGACCTGTGATGAAAAACTCAAGGAAAATAGTCGGTCGAAAACTTTAATCGCTCAATCGTACACACTCACTTTCGTTTGTCACAGTCGAAAGTCTAAAGGAGGAGGATTTCGTGTCGGCGCAGAAGTCTTTCGAAGTGTTGTTTCGGGGATTAGATCCCAAAAACGTCAATTTCAAGCCTATGTTAGACATGGCAGCGCAGTTCTTTACTCATCTTGGTGTCACATGTGAGTAAAACTGCCCAATCGCCTTTAGACGTTTGAACGATCATCATGTGGCAGTCATGAATCCAGGAGGGCGAAAATCCGGGTCAAGTACTGCGTTTTCCGTCAGTGAAATCGTCAACGAGGAGACGGACAAGCTCCTTCAGCGAGTCAGCGAAGAAAGGTGTTTTGGAAAACGAAACCAGGAGCTCTTAAAGGCACTGGTGCATATATATTCATCTTGGGGCAATACCATCTGCTTTATCGCCGTACCGAGCAGTCATTTAAACGTGATGGGAATTTCTGTCTGTTGACTGGCACGCAATTTGTGCCTTTCGATGATGCTGGAATTGATCCTGCCCTCGCGCACATCATTCCAAATTCTGTGTACGGAAAGGTTTGCATCGAACTAGTGCAATCACCACTTGTTTCTTCACGACTTTTGTTTAGTCAGACACTCTGAAGTGTATAGCCATGTTTGCCGGTGCCGCCATAAGAGATGACGTTGTGAGCCATCTGAATAACATCGGCAATGCCATGAATCTAGAACAGAATGCTCATACCTCATACGATAAATTGAAGTGGGGAATCGAAGCAAATGAAGAGGGTGGAGAGGTGCGACTTCATTGACACCTCATCATCATTACTGATCCATTGATTAGGTCAAATACTTCTTTCGAACGGTTCCCACCAATCCTAATATTCGCGCCCCGGGGTACATCACTTTGAGGGAGGGCGATGAAATTCAGTTCGGAAAGGGACCCGAAGGCAAGAAGCTCAACAATGGACCCATACCGAGACTTTGTAACCTTCAGCTAGCTGTTGCTCGAGTTCTGAAGATGAGTGGTGCTGCTGATATAATCTTGGAGTGGAAGGACCATGCGGATGACGACGGATGTTATCGTCTCTTCATTGCCTCCGAAGAGTTCTGTGATATGTTGGATGCCAAACTCTTTCTTTCTGGCCGAGCCGTGGTCGCATAGTTCTCTTTTCCGTATCAGCAAGGCAGATGGGCCTCAAGACCCGACGGATTCATGATCCAACGTCTCCTCAGGCATCAAGACCCAGCGAGTTTCTATATGAACATCGGATCAAGGACCCGGTCCTCGATTATTATAGATTTGTGTTTCCAGGCTCATTTCACCATTCCTAAGGTAGACGTTGTTGAAGCTTGACGAACTCCGCGTGCGCAAGCGTGACATTAGTGTGAGGCAGAACATCATCTACACCGAATTTGTCTGCGATACTATACTGTGGCTCATCAAATCCTGGGGCACCATCGGCAGCTGCGATGGAAGAAGTTGTCCCTTGCCACTCGATCCTTTTGTTTCCGCTAAGATCGGGAGAAGAAAGTCAGGTATGTGCAATAACGTACTGATCATGCAGTAAGATAAACACGTTATCATGCACGAAGAGCCCCAGGTTGGATCTACCAAAGCTACATGGTGTCGATAAACGAGCCAATAATCAGCCAGCACCGGACCAGCACCCCAAGTGCGTGCCGAGTCCTGCGTTGCAGCAGCTGGTTGTGGTCGAAATAATTGAGCCCAGGTTGACTTGAACCGCATCTCTGAGTTTGTAAAACTTCAGATGAGCTCAGTGATTGAACAAGGCCTGAGACTAGCAGTAATCCTAACTAATTCGCAAATCATTTCCAGATCGACACCCAAGTCAACTTGTCATCGCATCCAGTAATTAGTACAAAATAACTATCGATACACTAAAAAACGTACTTTAAAAACCAACAATCCACGTATGTATATGACGAGATATGAACAAGTGTGATGAGCGTAGCATGGACCAGAGGATGTTGATGTAGAACAAGTCCAACCTCAATCATCACATAGTTGATCCCAGTAGTCTTCATCCGAGAATCAAAAGGACAATACGAGAGAAATGAAGATGAGGAACCTACCTGGAATGACCTGGGTTTCTTGCTCAGCGGTCTCAGCAGGAGACTCTACCATTACTGCAGCAAATCCACTGAACACACTAGTGTCAGTTATCAACCTGATCCATAACCACAAATTACGCACCCGATGAGGTGAAAGTCAGTGTGACTAGCAACAAGTCATGTGAATATTTGCAAGTCTAGATCCATGAAATCATTTTACCAGTGGAGGAGCCATGGTCCAGGGTTGTCCGTCGTGAAACGAAATGTGACATTGTCGTAGTCCGCTTGTGTCCCTATAGATACGGTGTCCCTCCTGACAGGGTTCTCAAAGTTATACGTGCTGCTTCCAGGAGCTCTGATCACATCAAAATGGTGCTACAAAGACCATCAAGATAGTGTCATGCGTGTAAAAGGTAGCAAAAGTACATACACCATGGAGATGAAACGGATGCTGTCAAAGCAAACTTTGTGAATGATGTGCGGAGAGAAGTTGAGAAAAAGGCTTACGGGTCTGCCAATCGCACCACCCGGTGAAAGGTCCGTCGCGGGCATGCTGATTTCGATCACCTTTCCTCGCGGAAGGACATAAACACTGCCCTTTGGGAGTAGCTGCGACAGGTCCCGAGCACCACTCAGAATTTGTAACAACACAGGAAGTGGCGGATTGGAAAACGCGACGCCATTGAGTGTGTATCCTATCATATCGAGACCGGGAATCAAATTGATGTTCACATCTGCCTTGCCTGGTTCTGGGATACCGGGTGCGCCAGGGGAGATTAACGGGCGGACGTTCCTCTCCTCGTATGGGAGCACATATGGTCCATGCTTTGTCCTGGGATCCTTCTCTGGAGCACCCGCGTACCTCAGGATGGCGGAGCTTTGCCCACCGTCAAAGGTCTGATCCGGTTGGCTAGATAAGGCACGAATCCAGTAATTTCCGATAGTCTGATTGGCAGTTACCACGACGGAAAAGCGTTGACCGGGGAAGACAGGTATCGAGTCAACAACCAAGGGCTCTGTCTCGACACCGTCCGTCTCGATGACTGTCATTGGATGACCATCGATTGTGAAGTTGAACGATGGCTCACATGCCGCCCCAATAATACGGAAGCGATAACGTTTCCCATGCTCGACATTGATGACAGTGAGTGGTGATGATGGTCCACCGGGGTAGCGGCCAAGTCCATTGATGAGTGTCGAATTTGCAAGAAACGGAGGTGCGTTCATCATAGTGGAGGGTTTGTGAAACCTGTAAGAGCAAATTCGAGCAGCAATCGCGAGAATAGCGCGGGATCGCATACCAGTCAGCGAGTGTGATCACGGTATTGACTAATCGATTTAAGAACACGTCGACGAATACCTGAAAAGGACGCACGCACCGTCGTCAACATCGTACAAGTCTTTATGTGGGTCGTCCGGGTCATATATAACCAGCGGTCCTCTGAGTCCATCACAGTACTGTGTGGAGATATGGGAATGGTACCAGAATGTACCGGTCTGGTCCAGTGCATTAAACTGATACAAAAAGCTTTTGTATGGTTTTATGGGACACTGAGTAACACTCGAAACACCATCAGCCCAGCCGGACTTTCTCTGGTGTATACCATGCCAGTGCTGCCACGAAATCAGAATCAGAGCGTACAGAATATATTGGTCGCACTGACCACGCTCGTTGAAGTGTCCATTGTTGTGTCATCGAGCGAGTTCACCACGTTGATTTTGAAGTCGTCGCCCTTCAGAATAGGTGTTTAGACTCACTGAGAGCAACTCCAAGTGACCGAAAAAATCTTACTTTCATGGCAGCAATGAGCGGTCCTGGGAAGGTTCCTTCAGCAAGTACCGTTCTGAAAGACGTCAATTGAACACTCCGACTATAACATTATAACACTACTCACGACCGAGGGAAACCGTCAGGAGCAATGACCTTGTTGACGATGTTCAAATCCGTCACGGGGCCAAGAACGACACTGTTGGGCTCGCTCGAGGATCGTCCCTCTGACCCGGGGGCAGGCAAACCTGGGATTAATATATTGCCGAACCAGACGGAGACCATCACTAAAAAATCAGAGAGCGTAAGGTGCATGGCGGCGATCCCCTTTAGAGGGCTGGAAAGCAGCAGCAGTAGAAGTTGATATCCTTGGAGGACCTTTTGAAGTGGACACGCAGCCAGAACGGAAAAAAAACGGCATATTTGGGTCCGAGTTTATGTACAAAGTGTTCAGACACCCGAGATGCAGCCGAAAATCATCCTGCTCGGGTGCAAGTCATCCGGTACAATAACTTCGGCAGTCGCTCGTCACAGATATGTCACAGAAATCAATCTCCGCTTGATCCGGGTAAGCAAGATAGGTTTCATCATCGGTGCTTCCTGTGCGGCTTCGACTGCTCAACGTCGCAACCTCAGGCTCCTACAATTACTCGGCACATTCGCGGCAGCTTGACAACATTTTGGACTCAGCCACTGTTCGGCAGTGACACCAAAGTGACGATTCAACGTGCCAGTGACTAGGTTATAATTTTGTTTGCCTGGGATCGGACTCCTCCCTCTAGCATGGGACTCGTTAGTATAGTATTCGTGCGTCAAACGCCGAATTGGAAATAACCCGGTTCTAGGGCGTTGTGAATCCTGGATACGTTGTATGTTGATACATGCACTCTGTCCGAGAGAGGTGCTACCAAACGGGACGACCGAGCTTTGGTTTCCATCGACATCTACTTGTTTTTCATCGAGGTTAGGGGTGTTGATGACCTCATGGTATTGAGTTGCGGGTCGGAAAGTATGGACGCGCGCGCCCGGGCCGATTCCCAAACGTGTGCAAAGTCCGGGATTACAGCAAGCATATCCAGCGCGTTTCGGTCGAAATAATGGAACCCAGGTTGATTGGGCCGCATCTCTGAATTTGTATAACTTCAAGTGAGGTCAGGGGCTAAACAAAAGGACCGGATGATCATTCATAAATAAAGTCGGCATCTGATTCGCCATCATTCCCAGATCGACACAAATGTCATTGTCATTACATCCAGTAAATGGTACGGAACAACAATCAACACACTAAAAAAAACGTAGTTTAAAAAGAGACAGTCCATGTAGATCGGAGCCAAGTATATGTCGAGATGTCGAGATGTGAATTAGGATGATGAGCGTAGCATGGGGCAGCACTGGACAACGCTGATGCCCGATATCCACATCCATCGGAACAAGCCCAACCTCAATCATCACATAGGTGATCCCAGTAGCCTTCATCCGACGATCAAAAGACAATACAAGAGGAGTGAACATGAAGACCTACCGGGGATAACCTGGCTTTCTTGCTCAGCCGCCTCAGCAGGCGCCTCTGCCATCACGACAGCAAATCCACTGAACATAGCAGAGTCAGTTATCAACATGATCCATAGGCACAATTTACGCACCCGGCGAGGTGAAAATCAATGTGACTACGAACAAGTCCTGTGTCAACATTTGCAAGTCGAGATCCGCGAAATCATCTTACCAGTGGAGGAACCATGGTCCAGGGTTATCCGTCGTGAAACGAAACGTGACATTGTCGTTGTTCGCTTGCGACCCTATAGACACAGTGTCCCTTCTGATGGGGTTCGCAAAGTTGTACGTGCTGCTTCCAGGAGCTCTGATCACATCAAACTGGTGCTAAAAAGACCGTCAACTTGGTCTCACACGTATAAAAGGTAGCAAAATGTACATACACCATGAAGATGCATTGGGTGCTGTGAAAGCAATTCTGTGAATGACGTGTGTAGAGAAGTCTAGAAAAAGGCTTACAGGTCCGTCAATAGCACCACCCGGCGAAAGGTCCGTCGCAGGTATGCTGATTTCAATGACCTTTCCTCGCGGAAGGACATAAACACTGCCCTCTGGGAGTAGCTGCGACGGGTCCCGAGCACCGCTCAGAATCTGTAACAACACAGGCAGTGGCGGATTGGAAAACGCAACGCCATTCATCGTGAATGCTACTGGAGTGAGCCCGGGGACCAAATTGATGTTCACATCCGCCTTGCCTGGTTCTGGAACACCGGGTGCACCAGGGGAGATTAAGGGGTGGACATTACTCTCCTCGTACGGAAGCACGTATGGTCCATGCTTTGTCGTAGGATCCTGCTCTGGAGCACCTGCGTACCTCAGGATGGCAGAGTTTTGCCCACCATAAAAAGTCTCGTTCGATTGGCTAGGCAGGGCACGAATCCAGAAGTTTCCGATAGTCTGATTGGCAGTTACCACGACGGAATAACGTTGACCGGCGAAGACAGGTATTGAGTCGACGACCAAGGGCTCTGTCTCGACACCGTCCGTCTCGATGATTGTCATTGGATGGCCGTCGATTGTGAAGTTGAACCACGGATAACATGACGCCCCAATAATGCGGAAGCGATAACGTTTCCCATGCTCGACATTGATGACAGCGAGTGGTGATAATGGTCCACCGGGGTAACGGCCAAGTCCATTGATGAGTGTCGAGTTTTCATCAACCGGCGGCGAGGTAATCACCGTGGAAGGTTCATGATACCTACAAAAAAACAAAATTGAGCAGCAATACCGAGAAGAAGTATGGGATCACATACCAATCAGAGAGGGTGATCACGGTGTTGGCTAATCGATTTAAGAATACTTCGACTAATACCTTGAAAGAACCTACGCACCGTCATCAACATCATACAAGTCTTTATGCGGGTCGTCCGGGTCATATATAATCAGTGGTCCTCTGAGTCCATCACAGTACTGTGTGGAGGTATGGGAATGGTACCAGAATGTACCCGTCTGATTATGTGCGTTAAACTGATGCAAAAAGCTTTTGTATGGTTTTATGGGGCACTGAGTGACACCAGAAACACCATCAGCCCAGTTGGACTTTCTCTGGGATATTCCATGCCAGTGCTGCCATAAAATCAGTATCAAAGCGCACTGAAAACATTGGTCACACTGACCACGCTCGTGTTAGTGTCCATTGTTGTGTCGTTGAGCAAGTTCACCACATTGATCTTGAAGTCGTCGCCCTTTAGAATTAGGTGTCAGGACTCTGCGACTCCAAGTCACCAAACAAAAAACATTACCTTCATGGCAGCAATGAGCGGTCCTGGGAAGGTTCCTCCAGCAAGTACCGTTCTGAAAGACGTCAATTGAATACTCCGAGTACAATAAACCCTACTCACGATCGAGGGAAACCGTCAGGAGCAATGACCTTGTTGACGATGTTCAGCTCCGCCACGGGGCCCAGAATGTTGGGCGCGTCCGACGACCCTCGTCGCGACCCGGGGGTAGCGAAAACGGGGACTACAGACAAGCAGGCCGAGACCAACACAAGCGCATGAGAGAGTGCAAGGTGCATGACAGCGATCTCCTAGAGGGCAGTAGGAATGAATCAACTACATTTCCCCGGTGGCCCTTTTAACCCGTGGCGAGGCGAGCAGCCCCTCAGAGCTCCCCCCATTCGTAGTAGGCTCCACTCGCATTGTCGAATGTCGACGGTGAACCTCTCTGCCGCCGGAACTTGCATCTAAGCAATACAATGATGTAATTTTTTATCTCGTCAATTCAGATACTTACGGCGCGCTTATCACGCACCTCGGTTTGGCGGCGCAGGGTCCACCAGGAGCGGAGATTGCGGGGAGCGCGGATGTGCATTGTGTAGCAGTTGGAGCCAACACGACTGGCAGAGATTGGCATCAACGACACCACATCGTTCTACCCATCGCCAATCGCCAACGGCTAGTCGTTCTGTAAAGACACCCTCTGTGAAATGAGGCTCAGGTCGGTCAATGAGACTCGCTCAAGCGCAAAGGAATTGGGACAAACAACACGCCGGCGGGATGTCTTATCATGACATGATCTGAAGATCTAGAAACGTACAGTTTGCTGGCTGTCAACAGAGTGACCTGATATGCTCGTAATGCATCAACAATCTCATAACGCACGAGTCATTTTGCTACACGTTTATCGTCGACTCTCATAATGCAAAATGAGCATATCAGCTGTACGCGTCGGAATCCGGCGGTCCGAATGGTGAAGTGGAACGATATGCTTTCAAACTAGCCATGACAAATCTACATCAGCCAGGTGCCGAGCTGTCAAAAGCGTGCGTTAGCTACCGTAAAGCGGCATAAGCGATGAAAATGGCATTATTCGCTCACTGGCACGATAGTGGCGAACGGACTGAGGCCCTCTTGAAGGGGAGGTGACCAACTATCGTAGCGCTCATAAACTAACCCTCAGGTTCTTCAGCGACGGTTGATATAATACAAGTAAAGTGCAAAACGAAAGAACGACGCGCCTGGCTGACGCGCACACGCCGCCACGCTGGCCATTCCAACAGCCTCGTACGTACATAATTACATAATGTTATGGGCCCCAACTCGACATTTAAACGACCGTTTCACCACGGACGCATCCAAGTAACATCGCATCCACGGTCCCGCCCGTCTTTTCCTCTATCCACGCATCAAACGCTTTGAAAAGCGTCATCGCTTGACTTCCGTCCGATTCCGCCTTTTTACCAGGCCACATCCGTTTCTCATGGATCCCGATAAAATCGATCTTGAGGCCCGCCCCCGCGCTCTCGTCGTGCGACAATTGGGGATGCTTGATGGTCATCGATACTGTCCACGTATCCGTCCCATAAAATGACGCTTCTTTAATATGGTGGCGTGCAAGCTCGCTCGGTGGGTTGTCATCTAAAGTCCATTCAACCACGTGCGCGTCAAAGGCAATGACTAGAGTCACGAGAGCATTGTCAGCGAGTGCCTGGTTGAGAACAGAGTCCCATCTTCCTCACCTGTCCAGATAAGCCCCGGATGATCGATCCTAAGAGTGAGTGACCTGGTGCCTGCCTGCTCATCGATGGTATCATTCACAGCGGTAACACTGAACCGTTCTTCTGGGGGCCAAGAAGCGACATGAGCAGGGTCTAGTGGGAGGGCAATTCTAAATGGAGAAAGGAACTGTTGCACAGCAAGTCAGCTTCAGTTACGTGATGAAGATAATGATTAGAGATGGTGAATTGCGCACAGCTGAAAATGGATAGAGGGTGTCCCAGTCATTGTTGCGATCGTCCATAACGATTGCCTTTGGGGGAACGTCATCCACGCCGAATTTAACTGCGATATCGTGCGCTAGCTCATCAAATCCTGGAGCACCATCGGCGGCTGCGATGTGCAAATGTTGTTCCTGAGTGACCAACTGTGAATGTAGACAAATAATCAGGAAAGACACATGCACATTGAAAAGATCGGCTTACGTCTTCCATGTGTATCACAAACAATCTCTTTTGATGTTTCTCGTCAAACGGTGTCTGGTTATAAAAGAATGCCATGACCACTCCGAGTACCAGTATTGCGAGGACCAACGCCTGTCGGAGTGTAGCTGGCCCAAATCGGTGCATAAACGGAAGACCGAATGAAATCATGACTGCCCCGAGCACAGCGACGATGGATGCAATGATGAATTCGCTGGGTGCGTCTCCGCCAATGCGGCCTGTCTATGGTTCATGAATCAACATGAAGTACCTTGCAAGAAGGAGTAGAACTATACCAAGGGTACGAAGACCACCAGTGTTGCAGACAGTAACTGGATGCCCGTTGTGAACGGGATGAGCATCGCGATAGCATATGTCCAGAGTGACACGTCTGACTGAACCGTGCTATCAAGCACTCGCTTATCGGTTTCTTTGTGTGTTCCATTCTCTTTGGGTCCGCGCGTCAGAGGAATCTGTCGATTCCGTGCCAACAATGTATCGACACCGAGAGCAGCGAACATGCCCATCGCACCAAGGAAAGGTGCCGCACTGGAACCAATATTGAAGAGCTGACCCACTGCAGCAAGCCCAGATTGAAACAGTAACAGCGCTGCCATGATCGGCTTTTCGAGCGTTTGGTCGGAACCAGTCTTGCTAAAGGGCATCTGACTGACCAATGTGCCTGTTCAACGTCGCATCAGAGAATGTGCCAGACGGGACTGAAACTTGGACCACATACCAACGATGGCCGCAGGGCCGTACAAAATCACCGGAAAGTATTCTGCCCTGAACCAGCTCATACTTTTATGAAGGACATTGGTCATGACGAACGCCACCCCGTTTGCCCCAATCAAAGCACCGACAAAGGCAAACACCACTGCCCCCAATGCTGTCCATACTCGCTGGATCCCACTTGTCCAAACGAGATAGAAAGAGGCGCCGAATAGTGTGACGTACATGATCTTCGCCATTGTAAATGAATAGATCATGAAGAAGCCAAGGTTAGAGAAGAAGACGGTTCGTGGACGGGCGAAGCCATGCTCAAGACGTGGGATTGGCGATGCGTCAGAAGATAGGAAACGTAAGAGAGCAAGTGAATTCTCGGCCATGTGTTGAGCAACACCAGGCTGTATATTCTCGACCAAGTCCTGGCGAGACATGGTTGAGACGTCGGCAACAAGGAACACTGAGAGTCATACCCCGCGCATGTGGTACATATAGCTGTTTCCGACAACGGCCATCTATACAGTCAAAATCAGTTGAGAACGTAGGACGCAGCGCGGATGGCGCATACATCTAATCCGGTGACATTCAAGTAGTACTCAAATTGTCTGAAGTCGGTGCTATCCAGATTCTCAGTTAGGAAGCATACATTCAACGCCAACATCGAAATCACATACTCGGATAGCAGGACTCCTGAACTGAAAATCTCATTCGCATATATCGTCCCGTATGGTCTAAACGATGCGAAATAGAATCAGTACAGAAAATGTTCTTGGCACGTAACGCACCTGGGTACATGAGAATATGCTTCGATCATTTCCTCTGATGTGGCTTGAAAGAGTAGTTCACGGCCAGCCGTGCCAGCGGCTAACACATTCGAATCAGCATGGTGTTATGCTCACACGAAAGAGTATACGAGCACCTTCCAAGTTCACCACTGCCCGGACACTAGAAAAGTATCAGTATCAGAGAATGGGCCCAAGAAGCACACCGAGAAAGCCTGACGTGGGAGCAATGGGGTGTTGCGTCGAGAACAAATGAGAACCGTCTTGCAAAGATTCTTCCGCGTTATTGAACACTGTCAAAATAAAACATCTCTAGGTTGAAGGATAAACGCTCTTTCAAGAATCAAGTACGCACGAAATATAACCGAGTAGGTCGGTTCCCATCCTTTTGTTTCCACCAATACTCTTGCACACTCGAGCATCACACCTACAGCAAGTCCATCGTCCGCAGCTCCCGGACTCGGAAGTGTACTGTCGAGGTGTGAATTGATGAGTACCGCAGACGCCTTACCGCGCTCGGTACCATCCGATATACGGATGATGATGTTGGAGAGGTTAACATAGGTTTTATAAAGTCGCGCGTTCATCATGTCAAATCTGGAAAAAAAACGCGCAGCCGGAGGTTGAGGGTTGAGAAAGAGACCAGCGAGTTTCCATCGAAAACTCACCGGTGACTTCCACTCCCTTCCTGCCTCCAAACCTCACACTCGAGTTTCCGACCCTTTTCCTTGTTCACGACCTCCTCGCACAATCGCTGGATTTCCTCTGCCTTGCGAACCATCCATGCATCCGCCTCTGCGTGTTCTCGCGTGCCAGGAGTGCGGTATCCGATGTCTTCTGAAAGGTATTTGGCATAGGATAGAATAGTAGCTTCGGAGGGATGGGGTAGGCCCGTTTGTGGGTTATATCTAGTGGCGTTACATGAGCGGGGCTACGTGCTTGTATTGTCAACGTAGGGCTTACGGGTGAACATTGGGCGTGGGCAACGCTAGTCAGGAAGGAGACACGTTAGTACGTGTCAATCCGGTGGCCGCGATACAAGGGAGATGAAACAAGAGGAACGAATGGACTCACTAAAAAATTGGTGGTATAGCGTATAAAACAGTAAAGTTAAAAAAAGCGGCGCAAGCGCCAACATGGAGCGTATTGGGCCCCATCTCTGGGAATCTAAGGCCCTACTAGAACTCATCTGAGTACACACTGGAAACGAGATGGCACAGTGTGAAGATGCTCGCCAAGAAATAGCTGGGAGTGAATATGTGAATGGCACGTCGCAGAAGTGCTTTTAAGACTGCGTTCCCATCAAGATCCAATGGCAACTTGTAGTCTTGTACACATGCGTCATCCGGCTGCCCCCATTTGGGCCATCCGATTCAAATCACAGATTTGTTTTAAAAACTTATGGGGGTGAATTGTGGCTGAGTAGTTTTAGGTTATTTCTCTCACTCGGATTAATTAATACCACAAATTGTCAACAAGGTTCCTGACGAGGATCGGTCGTACATCTAGTTTAAATCAAACCATTGGGAGACCCAACTGTTTGTGCATTAGCATCACACCTGTATACAAGAGCTCGAGGGTTAGAGTAGACTCGGCGATTTGGACTG
Organism: Boletus bicoloroides; assembly: GCA_038090895.1. Taxonomy (NCBI): domain Eukaryota; kingdom Fungi; phylum Basidiomycota; class Agaricomycetes; order Boletales; family Boletaceae; genus Boletus; species Boletus bicoloroides. The sequence continues at coordinate 12,510 of JBBPNM010000074.1, forward strand.
CTCGGTTGAATCCGGATGATGACGCTATTGTGGAGCTTGTTCCTCGTGCTTCAGTCAGTCACAGGCAGCCGCCGTCGTATCCAAACGCGATGCCACATTCTCTTCGGAATCTGCAGGATGATTGTCCCGGATATCCAACGCTTCTGCGTCAACCGTCACACCAACATGCACCCTGTCGCCATCGCTATTGATAACACAGGACACGCGTTCAGACGAGCCACAGCGAACGGTCATGACACACGTACCGTATCGTGCCCCGCAACAACTTTTGCGCCAAAGGGAACAATACCTCGGTTCGCACCACCCGTGCGATCGCACGTGCACCATATACCTCCGAATACCCCTTCTTCACCAACCATGCTCGAGCAGCCTCATCCACGTCGAGCGTGATCCGTCTATCCTTCAATCGCTCCGCGACGTCGTTCAACCGCAGAGCCACGACGTCCAAGATCGCACTTCGCGAGAGCTTGTTGAACACTAGCATCGCATCCAGGCGGTTGAGTAGTTCTGGGGGAAAGTACTCCAACGTTCGTTCCATGACCTCAGTTTTGGCAGCCTCGGTAACAACACCGTTGACATTGCAGGAGGAGGGATCCGCAAGGATGTCGCTACCAAGATTGCTTGTCAGACATATGATCGTATTCTAATGCGTTAGTGCTTGATCAGTAACATGGACTCGGAGGATGTGTTAGCGACTCGATCGTAACGGGTGACAGACCTTGAAATCGACTTTACGACCCTGGCTATCAGTAAGACTTCCTTCGTCCAAAACCTGGAGAAGGATCATCGCCACATCCTGCCAATAATGATTAATACATCGTCCAGATACCGAAGATATGCAAACCTTGTGAGCCTTTTCGAGTTCATCCAAAAGGATTACAGCTGTCCAAAATAATCATCATGTTGACAGCCCCCGACAACTAGAAGTAAACGTACCGTAAGGCTTTCTTCGAACCGCTTCTGTTAATTGTCCTATAGACCGCTCAGGCGGGGCTCGAACGAAACATCCCGGAAGCGGGAAATACTCACCACCTTCCTCAAATCCAACATATCCAGGAGCGGCTCCAATCAAACGTGAAATAGTATGTCGATCGTGATACTGCAAAGTCAATGCATCGAGTACTACTACCTCGCTTCAAACCCACAGCTTACCTCTGACATATTGATATTAATCCTTGGGGAGAGTCGATATCAGACCGTTGCTGGCTCAGAAAGGTCAACCTACAGTCCTCGTTGTTCGTCATTGAACAAGAAACCTGCAAGAGCTTTCGAAAGCTCGGTCTGGAATTTCAGTCAGAAACATATTCAGCAGGGGTCCATGGATGAAAGCGAACCTTGCCGACACCGGTAGGTCCAAGGAATAAGAATGAAGCCACTGGTCGATTTGGCGCTTGGAGACCAGCTCGCGAGATTCGGACAGCGTCACTGATGGCCGATACAACATGATCTTGTCCAACAACGCGTTGCCTAAGCACATCTTCCATCTAGACGATATCATGTGTCACCAGTGTGGTTAAAAAGAAGTGAGGAATGGCTGACATGGACTAGTTTTTCACGTTCGCCTCGAAGGAGGTTTTGCATAGGAATTCCAGTAGCTTTGGCAATGACTCGCGATATGTCGTTGCTTGTTACTCTATCATGAAGCATCGCAAGGGGGCTTTCCGCGTTTTCTTCCCTCAGCTCATTATCCTTTGGAAGCTGGCGTTCTAAATCTGGAATGATACCAAAACGAAGCTGAGATGCCCTCTCATATTGGCCTTGCCGCTGGGCAACGTCGAGCTCATGTTTTGCATCTTCAAGGCGCTTCTTGAGATCCTTAATACGGTCGAGTCGAGCTCGCTCTAGGACATTCCTCTTAATCGACTTCAACGAAACAGTATATGCCAAAAATCATACCATTCTGCCATATCGCAGTCAACTCCTGTGCCTCCTCGCGTTTTAAGCGAAGATCATCTTCGAGTTTCGTTCGTCTTTCGACGCTAAAGACATCAATTTCATTCTTGAGACTTTCAAGTTCAATTTGTAGTGTCACAATCTCTCGGTCAAGAGCCTCTAGCTCATCAGGTTTCGACTCCTGGGCGAGCCGCAGGGCAGATGCAGCCTCGTCTACGAGGTCGATTGCTTTGTCCGGAAGGTACCGATCAGATATGTAGCGAGCACCATACACAGCAGCTGAAAGGAAGTCGTAAGTAAAGAATATAGAATCAAATCAAGACGCACCCGTCACTAACGCGCTGTCTGCAATTTCAACGCCATGGTGCACCTCATATCTAGGTTTCAAGCCGCGAAGGATCGAGATTGTAGCCTCTACCGTTGGCTCTTGGATTAGTACTGGTTGAAACCTTCGTTCAAGAGCTGCGTCCTTTTCGATCGTTTTCCTATACTCGTCGGCTGCGCATAATGTTCAGGGAATGAACCAGCAAACATTGCGTGAACTCACGTGTGGTGGCGCCAACAAGTTGCAAGCCACGTGCAAGGGCAGGTTTGATCATTTGTCCTGCATCTATGCTGCCCTCGGTCTTGCCAAGATTGAATAACGTATCTGACGTCAGTTCGGACGTCTCATTAGCACAATGAGGACGCATACAGGGACAATACTCACGGACTTCGTCAATGAAACAGATAATACCACCAGCCTAGCTATGGGTGTCATGAATCACTCGAACGGAGTGCGAATGAGATGCTCACCTCGTCCTCAATATCTCCGATGAGTGCCTTGAACTTTTCCTCAAACTGACCCCTAATGCCAGAGCCTGCCATAATAGCGGAGAGGTCCAAGGACAGTACTCTTTTGTCGTGGAGGGACTTGGAATACAAGTGAGCGCAACGTGGGCCGAAACTAGTTCACGATTGACGCACCTCTGGTACTTCCTTGGCTACTATTCGACTTGCAAGACCTTCCAAAATCGCCGTCTTTCCTACTCCAGGCGGTCCAATAAGCTATTAGAATGGGTTTTATTGAGGGATGCACCGAGTGGAAGTCACAATGCACTTACGACCGGGTTGGACTTGGTTCTCCGGGAAAGAACTTCAAACATGAGTTAAGCACACAATATTTATCAGAGTAGCTCACTTTGAATCGTCCTGCGAATTTCTACAATACATATGAGCGCGACGGGTTAGTCAAAAGGAACTAACACGTGCCTTCGTCTCGCCCAATGGTGGGATCAAGCTTCCCGTTACGCGCCATTTCGGTCAGATCGACACTCTACAAAGGATGTGAACAGTGGAGAGACATGTTTCGTATCTTGCAGACTCACGTATTCCTTCAATGTCTCTCCCTTTTGACGGGGCTGTTGGAACAAAAAGTTTGGGATACCTCCTCTACCCGGACCACCCCCCATACCGCCAGGAGGCTGATGAGAAGCGTAACTGCGTACATGTGGCAGTTGGCGTCCTAGTTCATTCCCAGCACGAAGTAGAGTAGGGCTCAAGCGAGCAGCAGTGGTGACGGCACGCCCATTCCGCAACCTCAGTGGTAGGCGTGAGATGGTCCGCCTCAGTAAAAGCGCGCTGGTCGTCGCGAATGACATGTAAGGCGAAATCGGACGACGTCAAAGTTTGGAATCGTTGAAAGTGGTCGAATTTGCCCGGTGACGTACCGAGCTCGGCTTCTATGTCATAACTTCCATTTTTGGACGAGACCTTTTGCAAGAGGGTCTTTTTCAATGAATTTGATCAATGAAAAGTTTCCGACTACACTCACTTCAAGTTCACATTACAGTAAGTTCGAATACGAAGTTAGCGACACCGTCCACGTTCTTCGAGATCCAAGAACAAAGATGATAAACGCAAGGATATGGCAGATTTTCGGTCGATCAAATATGTATGTACTATTACTATCTCTACTACTTCGCAGAGTGGTATATATTGCCATTTTTCAACTAAATATCTGACTTGGATCGAAGCGATATGTTCCCGCTGGCAATGCTCTCCGACCACGCAAAACCACCCAATTAATCGGTGATTAGTAGTACAGGTTTCATTCTCAGAGATTGGCCTCTATCTCGCGATGAGCATAAATTTACTTCTTCCTCAAGGCCTCACTGGGCAGCGTGCCTATCCAGAGGGTCGGACTCTCGTAGCTTTTAAGATCCCTCATCCATGTCGCATCTACATTTTGTACATTTGTTGTCTACTCATTCTTATATTTATATTGTCCCTAGATGCACTCGTGTGCACGTAGCAATCTCGAGAGGATGTACACTCGAAAGGATGTACACAATAGGAATTAATGAATATGGTCGAAAGATTGGTCAGAAGGGCCAACTGAAAAGGGGTGAATAGGAGAGCTCGGGATTAGTATGCAACCCATCTGAGTTGCGTCTTCAAACCAACCAGATATGCAACGCTCATCTACAAACACCCCTGTAGCTGTCTTCCTCACCCTACTTGTCATCCTCCTCACTGTAGCCCCACAAAGCGTGCATGCACAGTCTCCAACACCAAGCAAATCCACTGATGACGATGGCCACCTTTCCAACTACGAATATATCGGGATCACCTTTGGTCTGTTCTTCTTTTAGTGTGTGCTCCGGTTTGCTCACTCTTCGTACAGCCACTTTTGTAGGCCTTGCGTTGTTGTTGGGCTGCTGCGGCGTGTGTTGCGACGCTTGCTGCGCCACCAGAGTACCCTGGGAGGCCCCTGACACAGATGTCGAAGGACATCTGGGAACACCTCCAGGCCAAATGCAAGAGCAGGTAGGCATGGCACCAGCGCCCCCTCCACAGGCACATGTGAAAATAGAAGTCGTTGGCGTCACGAATGAGTGGGAACCAAGCCCCCCGCCTCCACCCCCGCCGCCGTACTATCCAGTAAGCCCCCCC
>JBBPNM010000075.1:0-17298 GCA_038090895.1 Boletus bicoloroides
CGCGATCCAACTATTCCCACGATCGACTTTAAGCACAAGATCGCTTGATTCTCGTCGAGAGAGAGCGGACTCGCATTTTGGGGTATCCGAGTGGAAGACGGTTTAGATTGGTTACGTAATACTGCTGGTGTTCGTTCAACACGGTCCTGCCTTGGACCTTACTCATCTTCTATCTTCGACGTTGAGGTACTCCCGTCGTTTCTATTAGCCATATTAGCTTGGCTTCGCACAGTTCCTCAGGGCCTCGTAACTCCTGCTGGACTTGTGGAGAGTACAAGGGGTAAGGTAGTGTAGCGACCGGGCCTAGTAGCCTTTCGGCTCGCTGAACCCTTGTTATGATGAATCCTCAAAATGATTCTACCATGGGGTATTGGGTGTCGGACTCCCTAATAGTGCCACGTATACCAACTCGGCGGCGGTCGTAGTATATCAAAATAGGGTGAGGATTCTATGACAAGGTTTCATCATCTCCAATTGAGTTGCAGCCCTGATGCATGTCGCCAGTGGTCTTCTGAGAGTGGAGTTTGAAGCCCCGCAACTTTGTCTTTGGGTACTACGGCCCTGAAAAACGCTGAAGGTTTGACCAACTGGTCTACTCAGACTGGCACGTCACCAGGCTATATACGTTCGAACCTTGAGTGATTCATCAAAGTCAAAATTATCTTGAAACAAATAATGTTGAAACATCGCCGGTTTGCCAACCCTCCAGCCAAAAGTTACTGTAGCTAGTCGTTCTCTCGGGCGCTCCTGCCGCATTTCGAGTGTATATTGTCTATCCCAACAAGATGGTGTATCACCCATAGTGAGTTCAAGCTCTTCAGGCTGGTGTGCGTTGGAGAGGCACCTTCCGTATTATCGCGGTTAGTTCCCATTACTTACGTTCTAAGGGAACGTCAACGTAACAGAGCACTTGTAGCGCTGCATACTAACTTATAAGTAATAGCTCTTTTCGCAGACCAGCACGAGGCTTGTTTTGTCCCAGCCATGTCTGACAACAGTCTGGTGGATTTGGCATGGTCCCCAGCAGTGATAGGTAAAGAAACCACTGCAAATTCCCGATACCTAGATGCTCACTGATCTGAGCAGGGTATACAATTTCTGGTTTGTACGTGCGCTTGACATCATTAGCATTTCTTGAGGCCTGAATCTGTTGCTTTTGGTAGAATGTACGGTGTTACATTGGGTCAGACGATTTGCTACACATTCTGGTTTCCGGATGATTCTTGGCTCATGAAAGCATTAGTACGCCCATTCGAGCTTTTCTTCTCCATATATCTGACATGTTTTCCGTAGGTGTTCGCGGTGTTGTAAGTTGTGTTGCTCTGTATTTTTTCCTGCATCGTCACGTTGTTCTTTCCTAGCATAGGAGACACCGCTCATATGATTGGCACTACTCAATTCATTTGGGGGTTGCTCGTCTTGTGTCATCGAAGTTACTCATGGAATTGCGGGCATAAAATGAATTGGTAAGCCTTAGATCGCCCAAGATACAGTCGACTTGTATTGATGTGGCTTGTAGGGGTGGATATGTAAGCGTTTCAAGTTGATAACGCAGTGGTGTCTTATACTTACCTGTAATCTCGACCGGAGGGTGCAATATGGTTCAATGTGAGTTCCTTGTGATGCTTTTGGTTTTGTGTTTATCACTGGCTTGCTAGTACAACATCATCTTTGCCGTGGAGTGGTTTGTAGCAACTCTTACCGTCACGTGATACACTAAAACTGTTGGACAGCTTTTACTGTCGTCGTATATGGACAAGTGAGTGTCGCCAAATCCTCACCCACACTTGTTGATCTCTCTACAGTCAGCGGGAGGAACAAGCCTCTTACTCTAATTATTGTAAGTCCCAACTATCAAGATACGTGCTTCAAGATCTTATTACTTTCCTCCAGTTCACGTTAGCAGTTTTGGGATATGGTAAATTTATCTCTGACACTGAAGTGGTGAGTGTTGTCTGACTTGCCAACTTCACCAGGTTGTGGAACGTGTATGTACTCTGACCGATTGACTCGGGAATGACTGAATGCATCTCGCCCTAGGGTACTTCATTGACTTGTTTGTGCACTCTTTGGGCATGCCGACAATGGCTGAAGTAACGTTCCCTATAGCGCTCAGGCTGGAACCATTGATTACATGTTCGGATCTCCGGTGAGGTCCACGTGGCGTACTGACGTGTTCGCTGATCTCTTGGCGTCATTCACAGCTGATATTGCCCTATTCTTGCACGAGCGGTCTATGTGACTTTCTTATCACATTCGTTGTCTTCAAATATATGTGGAAATCTGGCCTCCGGAGGCAACGTAGTATAATCCAAGATTTGGCTCGTGTTTGCGTCACCACGGGCGCAATTACTTGGTAAGCCTGCCTTCCCGCGCGCCATACATCATTAATTTACATGTTTTGTTCAGCATGATAGCTACCATCACTGCTACCCTTGTATGTTCAGAGGTGATATATTGGACGCCGGTTGCTGACTGCGATGAGCAAAGATTCTTGTTCAAGGCAACAACTATTGGGTAGCTGCAGCGGGCATCGTGATCGGCCGGAGTAAGTGCCGTCTCTCCGGTGAGCGTTGATGCGATGCTAACTATTGATATAGGCTATGTAAATTCCATGTTGGCTGTGTAAGTCCGCATGACCTCTCTTCATACCCATCCCCATAGTGTGGATCTGGTTGTTCACACAGGCTGAATGCGCGAAGGTTAATCCGTGATCGGGACGTGAATGCTGTTGAGGTTGAGCTGACCACTATACTCGTCACGCGTGAATCCGGTCGTCGCCAGGCTCAGTAAACTGACGCGAAACTGCAGACTCCTCTCATTATTTAATTTATTCCAGGACTTTTGTCCGTTATTTTAGATTATTCACATTGTAAAGTCAAATCAAGATTTCTGAATATCAATGTTTGGTATTGGTAAGTTGTAGTTGGTCAAATTTTCATCAGTAAATACTGACGATTATGATTGCAGCATGTTGGAAAAATGCTGTATAGTACGAATGGGTCAGTTCGTTTGTCTTGTTCTATCTATAATCTGCTGATACATACTTTCTAATTGCTCTCAGTATACATGTTGTTGATCTCGCATGTTCTGAACCGAAGGCCCCAGTATGTTGTGGACAGACCCTACTCACCATATGACACTCTTTCGCTGCCGGGGTGGATATCCTGCATCCTGATCGCCATTTTCATGACGTTTTTATTTATTCGGCACCGGACCGCCCCTGGTTCCGCAAGGTAAGCGTTGTCATGTCGCAGACTTGGGAGCGCATCTAATTATGTATTTGGGTCCGCAAGGACATCGCGCATGCTGTAATGCCTGACCGTGTTTGCGATATCTGAACGGCCACGTTCGATGTCTTGTCCATCGTCGACGACAATATATCCTGATTGAAACACGGTAGCTGGATGACTTCCCGCCAAATGCGCTCCACGTGGTGATCGATCTTCCACTTGGCTCGCTCTACTGTAACACTCTTCTTGCGAACTTGAATGCAAGAATGTATCTTGCAGGTGGAGAGACGACCAACGGATCGATGTGGACTTATTAACCACTTCAAGCCCGCGGGTGTCCAGAAGCGCCACGACCGCCAGACAACGTGAAGTAGCGAAATTGACCTCTTCCGCACCGCAAGTGGGTTTTCACAATGCGAACTGGGATAAATATCGTTCTTGGATGGTGTTCGCCATGCTGGGGAGTTTGGAAGGCAATGGAGGCGATGGATGTCAACGGGCCATCAGTGAACGCGTGGGCTTGATGGATCCGACAATGCGACCGACCCACTCTATGACCTAGTTTCTCCTCTTGGCTATTTATCTCTTCATTTCCGCCTCCCCTCTATCTCCTCGGAGCATGGTTCTATTTGTGTGTGTATACATGTTTACTGTTCATGTGGACTACTTGAAAGTCCGAATTAGGAACGGTTTGCTTCATCAAGTAATAGAGTGAGGGTTCGTCAGCGCTTCAGCTTTCTCAATTCCTTGTTTGGTTTTCGTCCCAAGAGTAGTATTTTCAGGGTTCCGGACGATGCAGGCCCTGGGTAAGTCACGAAAAATTTCCTCACCTACCGTTAATTCGGGATCCTCACTGGATGGCTTTAGTATTCGTTGATGTGCTTTCCGAGTCTCCTACATAGCATCAGGCTGAACGGATGGATATGACGAAACAAAATCTGTCAGCCCATTGATATATCACCGCCCGGAACGTTTAGTGCCACAAAGGAACATTCAGAAAGCCGATTTCTGATGCGAACCGCTGGACTCGGAGATTGTGCCTGAGTGTGTCAGCTGATGGCTCGTGAGCGTGTCAGCGAGATGACGGATATTGTGCGTTGGCTATGCAAGGTAGCATCATGGTATTTCGATGGCGGCGTGGACCATCATGATATTCATAGTAGCCATCTTCCCTTGCAACTGATCTCATGTAAGCATCCCATACTCCTTCCGTTTTATATATAATTTGACAGTGGCTCCCGTTTTCGATACCGCTAACTGAAGCAGGGTCTAGTCGACAACGAGCCATGTCAACCTCAGTACCAACCCTCCCGCCAGTTGGACTGTTATACGGTGCATTTTACTTTGCGGTCGTCATTTGTACCGCATTTTACGGCATCACATGCATGCAAACGTGAGTGTTATTCGTAAAGCGTATTGCGATGGAACAAAGGATATGCTAACTATCAGGACAGATTCTTCTACTACGTGCAGTAATGTCTACGTTTCTGTACTCATTCGTTGGTTTACCTGTCCTTGTTTCAGCTATCAGAACGATCCTGTGCGCACGAAGAGCTTCGTAAGTCAAAAGTTATGAACAAGTCCAGCATGATGATGTACCATCCTTCCCAGGTAGCTGTTTTATGGTAAAGCCCACATTACGTCGGCTCGCGAACTCCCTAACGCCTCGTGCTAGGGCACTCAATACGATCCATGAAGCTCTGAGCATCTCGGGAGGTCCGTTCCTCGATAAGCACAGCACTCCCACCTCGCTCATATTGTGCTCCACATAGTATACAAATACATTATGAATGGCTTGGTGACCCCATCTGGTTCATTTCCAGTCGGGAATCCGTGAGTCATCGTCGAATCATTGATCCAGCATCCCAGTGGTCTCACCTTGACTTTCTTTTTAGGGAGCTTGTCGTAAGTTCTATTCGTAACTTCCTTGGAAAGTCTACTAATGAGTCGTAGTTACAATTACTCTGCACGGTACTTTCTCATTATTCTGCAAGAAACGAGTGTTGATGCCTTTCAGGCCTTGGTCGGAGTACTTTCAGAAGGCTTTTTCGTCTATCGGATCTACGTTCGTGCGTCTCGGCGTCCAAGTCCTTTTCCCATTTACTCACAGCTACTCAGTCAGCCGGAAGAACATTATTACACCAATTGTATGGGTAAGGAATTTGCACGCACGAGGAATGGTCAGTTTCGCTTAACCTTGAATGTAGGTTATCCTAGCGACCCTCCGGCTCAGTAAGTCTTGATAAATATTTGGGACTGAAGTCTAATCAAGTTTTCTGAATATCAGCGTTTGGTATCGGTAGGCTAACGTTGGTCACATTCACACTAGTCAATGCTGACGATTACAATTTCAGTTTATGTTGGAAAAGCGCTGTATACTGCGGATGGGTGAGTTCGTTTCTTTTGTGCTATCTGTAATCTGCTGATGCACGCTTCCCATTTACTAGCAGCGTACAGGCTCTCAATCTCGCCATACTCAGCGATAATACATTTATGGTAAGAATATGTTCCATGTTCTGAACCGAAGGCCTCAGTATTTTGTGGACAGACCCTACTCACCCTATCTCTCTCTTTCGCTGCCGGGGTGGATATCCTGATCGCCATTTTCTTGACATTATTGCTTGTTCGCAAGCGCACCACCACTCGTTTCGCAAGGTAAGCGTGCCCGGTTGTGTCATACCGCAGACTCGGGAACGCATCTGATCGTGAATGCGCCTCCATAAGGACGGCTCACATGCTGCAACGCCTCACCGTGTTTGCGGTGAATACAGGCATCTGGACGGCCCTGTTCGCTCTCTTGACTATCGTCTTTGTGCGTGTCGTTCGTCACTAATCTATAACATATCCTGATCGAAACACGTTAGCTGCATGTTTTCCCGACAAATGCGCTTTACTTGGTGCCCGGTTTTCCACTTGGCTCACTCTACTGTAACACCCTTCTTGCAAACTTAAATGCAAGATCGTATATTTCGGGTGGAGAGACAAATTCCAACGTTATAGATATGGACCTGTTCGCGAATTCAAGTTCGCAGGTGTCCGAAAGCACCACTGCCGCCGAACAACGTGGAGTGGCGAAGTTGGTCTCTTCCTCACAGCCGGTGGGTTTTCATAGTTCGAACTGGTTATATGTATCATGTTTATATGATTGTCACGCTAGGGGATTTGGAAGACCACGGAGGTGTTGACGTTTTCAGATACCAGCCGGTCTATGACATCGGCAGAAGTGGCTGTGGTTTGACAATAGAGACCCGTTGTAACTAGTCAAAGGTTGCCAGGATGTTCAAACGTTTACCTTTGACTTCTATCGATGTCTAACTTGGGATTCAATACTGGCCGGACCATGCAGATATACATCATACTAGTATGTCTGGGACTCTAAGTGTTCTCGGATATATGTAGTACTAGAGGGGTATTTGATAATTCACATGAAAAAGTGCTGTGGTGCGCATACGTGGTTGATACTACGACTTGCAGACCATTGAAAGGATGATATAATTCCCCCCCCCCTTTGATGGAGACTTGGCAGGCCTAGCCGTGGGCCTGTGGTGTTTGTCAACAACAATGTAACATTGCTCTCCCAGTCAACATATATCATAGCACCACGAATACACACTCCAATCTAGCTCAAAATACGACTGAAACTATGTGATATAGCTACATTTAGAACCTTCATTATTTCGGTGGGCATGTAGTCTGGTCGCCAGACTAGTGACACCGCGGGTCGGCCAGTCAACACCGTACAACCCGCGATGTGGAAATAACTGTGGGTAGACTTTGTATTATTGGCGAAATACAAGAAAGCTTTGAGCTATTAATCTACTTGGGTCTCCATCCCGATCTTTCTCTTCTTGCACGCTTTTATTATCTCAACTAACTTGAAGTTCTCATACTGCACCAACTCATATCGCCGCCATGAGCACAGGCAAAGCAGTACCCGAGTTGACGAAGGCATAGGCGGTTCCGAATGAAGTGAAGTAAGTGCTGACCTTGGGAGAACACACGCTCGATGGCCGGTGTCGAGGTCGCTGATCCAGGAAAGTAGAGCTGGAGACAGACATTGTAAGCGGGGATATCGTTGGGGTATGAACAAGACAATCACTTACGTATATTAGTACGAGGAACACTGAGATAATCTGGTGCAGTTGCTAGGGACTTTTGCTCCCTGGCCACCAAATACGGCATCAACTGCCTCCGATTTCCCCAGCAACCGAGAGCATGGTGCTTGAGATTAGTGGTGATGACTTATCTTTAGGGTCCTGGAAGCGGCGGGCATCACCTAAAGGAACCTTGCGCTTGTGTGCGGGTTAGGAAATCGCACACTGTATCCGTACCCGCTGTACCCACACACTCCTTACCTGCGGCGTGGTCGCCACCCGTGCTACACCCTACGAGTCAAGCGCGGCGCAGACTCCGGCCAGCGAGGCAATACTACAAACATGGAATGGAAGGAAACGAGTGGGGATGAAAACCTATCTTTGTGGGTATAGATCCACTGTTTTCGCCGAGGAACTGAATCTTGTCAGTGACGTATCAGTGGATGATTGTTCCGTCTTCGCCAGAAAGCAACACAGCTGAAAGGACAAGCTGGGTGCAAGTCTCATTGATACCATCCGCGGTCGGGTATTGGGAAATCGGAGGATGGCGGTACGAAGCTAAAGCTGTTTGAGATGACATATTGTACTGACACCATTTCCATTTCTACGAGAAAGGGTACGTCCGATTCGGATCGGATCCTTTGGGGGTCATGATCGGGTTTGTCTTGGTTGCTGAGTCACACGAGGGTGTTGACGCAGACGAGCTTCAAGGGGTCACCAGTTGTGGCCAGACGAGTTCAGCAGCCGACACTGGCACAAACGCCGCTACCTCAGTACACATATCCGAGACTACGTGAGGTGTTCTGTTGCAGAGGATGGAGTTGTTTAACAAGATTGTCGTAGATATCAGGTATTTGGCATTTGGTGTCTCGATTCTCTCTTCATCCGAATGCTACATAGGTTCCTCCATATGCGTCGCTGGCGAGGTGTTCTATCAGCTGCGAACCAGATTTGTCCCGTCGCTCGATATCCGTATTGTCGCTGATCGATATCGCTGGTCAGGTGCTCGTCAATTAGAAAGAGCGCGACGAGTATATCATCCACTTAGTATGAGTGACATCTTCACGTTCATGACGCCAAACTCTTGAGGGCAATCGCGGTGTACAAGATAAAATTGATTCTGCTGGTTATTGCTGACTTCATAATGTTCACGAACTGATCTCCATATCTAGGGATTCGTATGGCGAAATGCACGATGTCTGATATTGATATAAGACGAGAGCTCGAGCACCCAGGACGCAACTGATACGAAGGCCCGGCTCTGTCAGTTTGTTCGCAGGCACACCGTACTGCGTAGAACGACCATTTGAGCTGAGTCAGTCATACTTGTCAACTACGCATGCACAACATATATAGTTCGCCACATCCAATACTAAAACTTGCAAATCCATCGTCAGAGTTTCGACAGACATCTGTAGCCAACCAGATGCTGAATATCTGGATATCGTTTGTGGTATTCGCCTTGAGAAGCAGCCTGCCAGAGGTCTTGAATTGATGTCCAATACCGTTCGGGATCGTGGCGCATATGAGCGACGTGATCACTGTCCTCGTAGATCTCACAACGGATGTTCAAGCCTGACGTTTTCGCAGCCTCCGCATGTTGCTGGATTGATTGCCATGGTGTAATTTCGTCTTTCTTGGAGAAAATGTACAACCGGGGCGTCTCCGAGTTCATCCAGGGGAGGAGGCGAGGGTTGAGGAGCGCCTCGAGGTACTGTGTCCCTATCACTTCAGTTCCTTCTGTCCCAAACGCCACTTGTAGAGAGAGACGATAGGCACGCATAACGTAGAAAAGAGCCAGTGTGACGTAACGGACGATGGGATTCCGGATGGCGATCCTGACGGCCATGGAGAAGGAACGAAAGTTGCCAATGGCAGGAGATGAGTCTAGGACGAGAGCGCTCACGAGGTGCGTCGAGGGTGGAATGCATGGGTATCTGGAAGACAAGAGACGGCCGAGATACGTCAGTTGGACTCCTCCACCTGACTTGACGCATCAGGGTGTATTGAGCGAATTGCAAGGTTTGATTTGCGTACCATTCGAAAATGAGTGTACGAGAATGCGCGGACGTACGCGAGGGGTGGAGTTGTTGGTAGAGGGGAGGCAGCCGAGACCCTCGAGGGCTTTTACGACAGGCAGGAGTCTATTTTCCTACAACGCTGCATGAGCAGCCGCTCCAAACGAAGGTTTACTTTCCCTACCTGTCCTCGTGCCGAAGTCAAGAGGAAGGACGACATACATTTTACGATGATCTGGGTAGTATGGGGATATAATTCGGTATATTTCTGGGAATAGTTTTGCAGATAGCGAGTCAGCGCTCCCGCTGTGTGATGAAACGGTCAATTCGGTTCACACCCGAACAACAAACTGATCAACGCACCCCAACCAAAGATAAGAACTACGCTGCGAAGAACGGTTATCACTCATCGTGGCAAGTGTGAGTTGCAGACAGACATACTTTGGCGCCGAATCATCCGGTTTCAGGGGTGCCGCATGCACAGGAGCGATGGTAATGTAGATTCCAGGACCTATTGTGACAACCCGCGGGAGCTTGAGGTCGTGCCATTGTGGATCAGAAAGAGATGGGAAACGCTGACGTTGCCTCCCTCCTCTTTTCTTTACTCCTTTATCATCGCGAGTCCGAAATCTTAGAAGGCCGAAACTTACTCGATTCAGAGCGGGTGGGGCTTTAATTAGTAGCACATTGCTGGTCAATAAGAAACCTCAACCTGGTAAATTGTTCCCTTCAAGAACGGTCGGCTCCGCCCAGAGTCCAGCTTGGTGCGCTAGTCATTAGTGCCTGGTTAAACAAGTTGAAGTTAGTACCTCAGGCCCCCGAGTCCGAGTCGAGGCATAATGCATGAGCGGAGTTAGGTGTACGGCCACATGCGCCCACGTCTGAAAACTCAGTACTCATTTCCTGTCCGGTTCTTTTTCTCCCGCCTATCCGTGCAGATATAACAGGCGCTCGTCTCGTCTTGCGTTCGTACCGCCTTCTTTTGGCAGGTCACGCTTCGTGAACCGAACGGGCCCAAAGCTTTAGATATATCAAGGGTCCTGCTAAAGCAAATTTCATTCATGCTCTAAAGTGTCAGGGTATGGCATTGTTCGAGAATTGTTGGCAAGCAGATGGGTGTATGCAGGGTACGTGGTTCAAACTCCGAATTCTTACTACTTGCTTGAGTCAACTAGGTTCTGTTCTCCCTCAATGCGTAGAGGTGATCTCGGTATACATCATACAACAAGGCTCAAGGCAAGGATTGCACCATCAACTTGAAGATTCAAGGTATATGATGTAACATTTGGCATCACGCCCACATGGTGCCCACAACAACCAGTTTATTACTGGACAGATTCGACAATTGCACCTGCTAGAAGAGACAAACCATGATGTGTCTTTCCGCAATGCTGATTCGGAGCTGTCTCGGTCATTATCGAACATTTGATTATATATCTCCATTACTGGGCAGCTCGCCTCGGAGATTGCTCGTGGGTGTCAACAACACGACCACAAGCATACTTTTTAATAGCACCTGAATAGACGGATACGATGAAACACAATCTACCATTCCTTGATGCCAGAAGGTATACCGTCGAACATGATCATATTTTGATGTGCTCACCATGATGTTCACGCTGAAGATTCTTTGGAACCCAGTAACTTGGCGTGATTCGTTGTTTGATGATGGTGGAACAAAGCACATGCTTACTATTCGGATGAATTCTTCTAGTAAGGTCCACGCTTTATGTACTCATTCGTCTGTTTACCCGTCCTTGTTCCAGCTACCAGAATGATCCTGTGCGCACGAAGAGCTACGTAAGCCAATTTATGAACAAGTCCAGCATAATGATGTACCATCCTTCCTAGGTACCTGCTTTATGGTAAAGTCCATGTTATGCCGCTTGCGTAGTCCCTGACGCTTCGTGGTAGGGCACTCAATACGGTTCATGCATATGAAGCTTTGAACGCTTCTAGTAAGGAATTTGTACGCACGAAGAGTTTCAGTTTCGCTTAACCTTGAATGTAGATTCTCCTAGTAATCCTCCGGTTCGGTAAGGCTTTATGGACATCAGGGACTGAAGTTTAATAAGGTCTTTCTGGATCCCTGTGTCTGCTATCAGTAGGTGTCTTGGGGGTGGAGAGACGACCAACATTATCAATATAACCTTGTTCGTGAATTCAAGTTTCCAGGTATCCGAAAGCCTCACAACGTGGAGTGGCGTAGTAGTCTGGTCACCAGACTAGCCGCTGGCATCTTCTCATAGAGTGGTGTCATATTGAAATCCCCCAATATCATGGGTACTACGGCCCTGAACGTTCAATATCCAACGTCGAAAGTTTGAACCCTTGTTTGAACCTCCATTCAAGTTCATCAAAC
This sequence comes from Boletus bicoloroides, assembly GCA_038090895.1. Classification (NCBI taxonomy): domain Eukaryota; kingdom Fungi; phylum Basidiomycota; class Agaricomycetes; order Boletales; family Boletaceae; genus Boletus; species Boletus bicoloroides. Next base: position 11,708 of record JBBPNM010000075.1, read on the forward strand.
CCTTGGTCAAAATTGTCTTGAACCAAATATTGTTTATATCAGTTTCTCGACTGGGCTCCAAGGCTACTTGCTGTGGCTAGTCGTTCCCTCGGGCGGTCACTTTGAGCCGGTGGGTATTACAGTATTACTCAAGTCACTGACGAGTTCAAGCTCAGGCCTGCTACACGCCGAAAAGATACCGATCGCTAGTGCTTAGTACAACTCCTAGATCTACATTTTCGGCTAGTTCCCATTATTGGGTTCTAACGCCACATCTAGTAGCAGCCGATCGCGAGCTAATCACCCCAAGGACTCATGATCTTCAACAAAAAAAAAACACCGTGTAACAACATACGATGCCAATGCAGCCGAGTTTTGTTTCCTTTTCTCGGCCCGTTCTGTTCAATAGCAAATCGGACAAAGGTTTTACACTTGGCATCTGGCATTTGATGAATTCCTTTCAGTATGTCGTACTGTGGCTCTATGCGGCGTCAATGTCAACGTGACTCCACTACTGTCAGCCTACTAATTAACACCATGTCCCTGCACTCATTTTGGTGATCGGCTATCGTATGCGTCCATCAGTGCACTTCTGGTGCTACTCATAAGTAATAGCATGTTTGTCAGGGACCAGCACGTCGTAGGCTTGTTCTGTCTCAGCCATGTCTGGAAACAGTCTGGTGAATTTGGAATGGGCCCCAGAAGCGCTAGGTAAAGAAACCACTCCAGATCCTTGATGCCTGGATGCTCACCGATTTGAGCAGGGTACACGATTTCTGGTTTGTACGTGCACTCGACATCACTAGCATTTCCCTGAGGCCTGAACCTGACGAGACTCTTCGATAGGATGTACGGTGTTACATTGGGCCAGTCGATTTGCTACGCATTTTGGTTTCCGGATGATTCTTGGCTTATTAAAGCATTCGTATGTCCATTCGAATTTTTCTTCACCATATAACTGGTGTATCACTGTCCTTAGGTGTCCCTGGTCTTGTAGGTTGTATTGCTGTGTATTTTATCCTCCATCGTCACGCTTTCTTTTCCCAGCTTAGCAGACACCGCTAATATGATTGGGACTACTCAATTCATTTGGGAGGTGCTCGTCTTTTGTCATCGAAGCTACTCGTGGAGTTGCGGGCATGCAATGAATTGGTAAGCCCTAGATCACGCAAGATCGCAGTCAACTTGTATTGACATAACACGTAGGGGTGGGTATGTAAGTGCTTCAAGTTGATAACGCAGTGTTCTTTGATACGTATAATCTCGACTGGAGGTTTTGATGTTGTCCTCTGTAAGTTCCTGTGCAATGGTTTGGTTTTGTGCTTACTATTGGCTTATCAGTACAATATCATCTTTGCTGTGGAGTGGTGTGTAGCAACTCTTACCGTCGTATGATACACTAAACTCATTGGACAGCTTTTACTGCCGTCGCATATGGACGAGTGAGTCATTACCGTCAAATTCTCACTTATACCCACCGATGTCCCCGCAGTCAGTGGAAGGAACAAGCCTCTCACTCTTATTATTGTAAGTTCCAGCTATCAGGAAAAATATTTCAAGATCTTATTGCTTTCTTGCAGTTCACGTCGGCGGTTTTGGGATACGGTAAATTTATTTCTGATACTGCACTAGTGAACATTGTTTGACTTGTGAACTTCACCAGGTTGTGGCACATGTATGTACTCTGACGAACCAATTCTGGAATGACTGAATGCATCTCGCCCAAGGGTTCTTCGCTGACCTGTTAGTGCATTCTTTGCGCATGCCAACAAAAGCTCAAGTGACCTTTTCTGTAGCACTCGGGTCGGAACCATCGATTATATGTTTGGATCTCCAGTGAGGTCTACGTATCGTATTGACTTGTCCGCTGATCTCTTTGCATAATTTACAGCTGATATTGCCCTATGCTTGCACGAGCGGTCTATGTGACTTTCTCATCACATTCACTGTCTTCAAGTATATGTGGAAATCTGGCTTCCGGAGGCAACGCAGTATAATCCAGGATTTGGCTCGTGTTTGCATCGCTACAGGCGCAATTACTTGGTAAGCCTGCCTTCCCACTTGGTATATATCATTGTCATGTTTCTTTCAGCGTGATAGCAATCATCCTTGGTATTATGGTATGTTTAGAGTTGGTACATTGCAGGCCGGTTGCTGACCGCGATGAATAAAGTTTCTTGCTGGAGGCAATAGCCACTGGGTGGCTGCAGCGGGAATCGTGATCGGCCGGAGTAAGCGCCATCTTTCCAGTGAGAGATGATACAATGCTGACTATTCGTATAGGCTATGTGAATTCCATGTTGGCTGTGTAAGTCCCCATGACCTCTCTTCATGCCGCATACCCATAGATGTGTTTGAACAGGCTAAATGCGCGAAGATTAATTCGTGACCGGGACATGAATGCTGTTGAGTTGACAACCGTGCCTATAACGCGTGAATCCAGACGTCAGGCTCAGTAAACTGACGCCGAGCCTAATCACATGAATGACAACATTTCTTATTGTTTGATTTTCTCTAGGTGATTTTCTTTTGTTATTTTGAATTTATATAAACTTTTGTGCAACACTAATTTGGTCATTGTGTACCTCACCCCTAGACCCGCCTTCGTTGGCACCCATGGGCTTTGCCACTTCCTTTCGTTTAACACCGACCTGCGGGGGCATAGAGAGCGCAGCAACCCAAGCTTCGTTTCTCTCATTGGCTCGTCGACGCCCTTGTAGGTTTTCATATGAAAGTATCCGCCCAGGAACGGAGGGAGCTGAAGCAGAATGGGGGGAGAATTTTCTGTTCGGATATCAACTGCTTAGGGCTCTATCGCGATATTATCCTGCTCAGTGCTGTCACGGACCGGAGTTCCTTACTAGTTTCAACTGCATTGAATATATTCACCAAGGGCATCTGCAAAGCTGAAACGTATATACTCATTTGACAAGTTTCTCATTGGCTAAAACGCCGTAAGCGAGTCTAAAAGGGTAGGCGAGGATTTAGCGAGCGAAAACGCCATCCAAACGCGCTTTCCAAAATGCTCATCCGGGGTGTGGCAACACTGCCGCACTGCCGAGCCGAGCGGCCGACAATCGGCCAGCAACACTTATAACTACCCACTAAGCAGTTGTAGAAAGTGAATCAGTTTTTGAGACTTGAGTATAGGTGTCTCAGATGACAAAATTTCATCGATATCTCCGCAAGTTTTAACTCTAATGCATGCCGCCGGCAGTCACTAGAGTTCTGAGAGTGGATTGCAATGTCCTGCCACGTACAACTACTGCCCTGAACGTTGCAACCCTGAATGTTCAACGTTTGAATTTGATCCTGGTGTCATTGTGGTGTCAACTGTCACATGTGCCACCTATGACGGTGGCGTACAAAATTACCATGTCCCCGCGCCCGTTTTCGTGATCGGCTCCCGTAAGGTGGGTTAATCGGCGCGCTCTAGCACTACTTATAGGTAATAACAGTCTCGTCGGAGCCCAGCACAAGGCTTGTTCTGTCTCAGCCATGTCTGACAACAGTCCGGTGGGTTTGGTATGGTTCCCAGCAGTGATAGGTAAAGAAGCCACTTCAGATCCCCGATACCCAGATGCTCACTGATTTGAGCAGGGTACACGATTTCTGGTTTGTACGTGCACTCGACATCACTAGCATTTCCCCTGGGACTTAAATCTGACGAGACTCTTCGACAGGATGTACGGTGTTACATTGGGCCAGTCGATTTGCTACGCATTTTGGTTTCCGGATGATTCTTGGCTTATTAAAGCATTCGTATGTCCATTCGAATTTTTCTTCACCATATAGCCGACGTGTTGTCCCTAGGTGTTCCTGGTCTTGTAGGTTGTGTTGCTATATATTTTATCCTCCATCGTCACGTTGTGCTTCCCCAGCTTAGCAGACACCGTTCATATGATTGCCATTACTCAATTCATTTGGGGGTTGCTCATCTCGTGTCATCGAAACTACTCATGGAATTGCGGGCATGCAATGAATTGGTAAGCCCTAGATCACACAAGATACAGTCGATGTGTAATGACGTGACGTGTAGGGGTGGGTATGTAAGTATCTCAAGATATAACGCAATTTTTTCTGATACTTATCTGTAATCTCGACTGGAGGTTGCGACATGGCTCAATGTGAGTTCCTGCGCGACGTTTTTGGTTTTGTGCTTACTATTGGCTTACCAGTTCAATATCATCTTTGCCGTGGAGTGGTGTGTAGCAACTCTTACCGTCGTATAATACACTAAACCCATTGGGCAGCTTTTACTGTCGTCGCATATGGACGAGTGAGTCATTACCGTCAAATTCTCACCCTACACTTATCTCTCTATAGTCAGCGGGAGGAACAAACCTCTCACTTTTGTTATTGTCAGTTCCAAGTTCCAACTATCAGGATAATTGTTTCAAGATCTTATTACTTTCCTGCAGTTCACGTCGGCGTTTTTGGGATATGGTTAATAAATTTATCCCTGACTGAAACAGTGAACATTGACTGACTTGTGAACTTCACCAGCTTGTGCCACGTGTGTGTACTCTGACGGACTAACTCGGGAATGACTGAATGCATCTCGCCCTAGGGTACTTCGTTGACCTGTTTGAGTATTCTTTGTACATGCCGACAAAAGCTCAAGCAACCTTTTCTATAGGTCTCGGGTTGGAACAATCGATTATTTGTTGGGGTCTCCAGTAAGGTTCACGTGTTGTATTGACGTATTCACTAATCTCTTTGCATCATTCACAGCTGATATTGCCCTGTGCTTGCATTATCGGTCTATGTGACTGTCTCATCGCATTCATCGTCTTCAAATATATGTGGAAGTCCGGCTTCCGGAGGCAACGCAGTATAATCCAGGATTTGGCTCGTGTTTGCATCGCTGCTGGCGGAATTACTTGGTAAGCCTGCCAAATTCCCGCTTGCTATACATCATTGTCATGTTTCGTTTAGCATGATAGCCATCATCACTGGTGTTCTGGTATGTTGGAGTTGGTACATTGCAGGCGGGTCGCTGACCGCGATGAGCAAAGTTTCTTGTTCAAGGTAACAACTATTGGGTGGTTGCGGGGGGCATTTTGATCAGCCGGAGCAAGTGCCATCTTTCCAGTGAGCGATGGTGCGATACTGACTATTCGTATAGGCTATGCAAATTCCGTGCTGGCTGTGTAAGTCCGCATGACCTTTCTTTATACCCATACCCATAGGTGTGGATTTTGATATTTGAACAGGCTCAATGCGCGAAGATTAATCCGTGACCGCGATGTGAATGCTGTCGAGTTGACAACCGTACGCGGAACGCGTGAATCCAGACGTCGTCCGGCTCAGTAAACTCAAGTCGAACCTGTCCATATTGGTGGGGACTCTTATTATTGAAGATTCACGTACATAATGTTCTCGAGATTGCTGTGGGTCCGGATGGTCTGATGCCGTTGGGTCGAATACTTGTATATGTAGGACATTCCGGGCGTGTGTGCCTTGTTGCTGTGTCGCTTTATGAAAAATTTGAGATCTGATTCTAAAGACGACCTCGAGAGACTATATATACAATGGACCATTGATCAGTTCACTAGAATTAATTCCCTCAGTGTGTTCAAACCTTGAAATTCTGAGTGGGCTGAGCTGAC
>JBBPNM010000076.1:0-17063 GCA_038090895.1 Boletus bicoloroides
CCTTATCTATGAGTAATATGAATAGTGTCATAACTCCAGGTTATCTCCTGGGTCTAGAATCATGATCAGAAATAGAATATCTGAAGATAGAAGTCATGATTCTCAACACACTAGTGTCCTGCTGCTCACATCTTTGTATCCTTCACATTATTACCAACATCAAGCACAAACTCCAACTTTCCAGAGACGAACAATCTGCCACAGGTAACTATTAGCTGCGACACGAACGAATGGATATTGCACTTACTGATATGCCAGCAATGACTTGTTTTGTTCATCATGGATTGCGACAGGGTTGATTGACCAGTGAAAGTCCTTGTTTATATTTGAGAGGTGGACTGTCAGGACCTTGCCTTGATCACTCAAAGTGAACTAATGAGACAAGTGAATGATAATTCCAAGAATGGGGAATGTACATCATACAGACCAGCTACTTATACTATGATACATGTGGTATCCTCATTGTGTACATGAGGTATGATATCATAAGTGTGTCATAGTCTAGAGTGTGATAGATGTGAATAGAAGGAAAAAGAATCCTTACATTACCCCCTTTTCACAGTTGAGGCTCCGATGAAACTACTCTACCAGTGGAAATTCAAAATAAGAAGAATCATACTTGTTATATTGTTTTTGGAGTTCCTTGCACTCCAGCGAAGAGAAGAGGGGAGAAGGTGATGGGAGAGGAATTCATAAACAAATAGGACAAAGACAAGGGGCGTCTTCCATACTCATTTTCCGGATTTTAATGGCAAGTCGTGGCATGTTGGGATTGGTGCAATGGAAGTCTTTAATTGCCATTTGTGCATTGGTAAGTTCTTTGATGGGGATCCATTCATTTTCTTCATGTGGGAATCCTTTCCAGTGGATTAGGTAATGGATGGTGTTTCCAATGTGTTTTGAATCAATGACGTATTCCACTTCTGCTTCTTTGACACCAGATATGATCTCAGGAGGAGGTGGCGGTGATTGTTTCTGAGAGGGGAAATTGCCCTGATGGTATGGATGAAGTAAACACTCGTGGAAAACTGGGTGGATCTGATGCCACAATTTGTCCAACTTGGGGCAGTATGATGCAAGTCCTTCCTTTTTGATGACCTTGAATGGGCTATATTGCTTATCATCTAGTTTCTTTGACGGCCATTCAGTTTTAATATTGGTGGCTTCTAGAAGCACCAGGTCACCGGGCTTATATTTGACTGGAGGTTGGACTTTTCAGTCATGGAACTGCTTCATGTCATATGATGCCATTTTAAGGGCAGACTTTGCAATCTGCTGAGTAGATTTCATTTCTTCAACAAATTCATTTGCCGCTGGGTTCCTTTCCTTGCCTTTTTATGCAAATCCAAATCGGGGTTGTTGTCTGTAGTTCAGAAGGAATGGAGAGAAGGTAGTTGTGGAGGAGGAAGTTTGATTGTGGGCAAATTTCACAATTGAAAGCCACTTAACCCAGTCTGATTGCCAATGATTCATGTATATGCATAGATATTGCTCTATCCACACATTGATTCTTTTGGTTTGTCCATCAGTTTCTGGGTGATAGGCAGTAGAGGAATTCCCTTCTATTTGAAGTTGGGAGTATAGTTCCTTTATGAATGACGAAATGAACTGTGGACCTCAATCTGAGATCACCTTCTTTGGGATGCCATGTAATTTGAAGATCTCATCCCTGAAGATCTTTGCCACGCCTTGGGAGGTTATTTCGGTTGATACTGGGAATAGTCGAATCATTTTTGAGAATCGGTCGACTACAACCATTATGGCGTTTTTTCCTTTTGATTCAGGTAATGGGCCAATTAGATCTACCGAGATTATTTCCCATGGTGCATTGGGGACTGTATTTGGGTTTAACAGGGTTTTCTTTCCCAATGTATCTATTTTGACTCTTTGGCACTTATCACAACCCTTAATGTATCTGGCGATGTCTTGTTTAATTGTGGGCCAGTAGTATCAGGTTTTGATTAGGTCGAGAGTACGTCTGATTCCTGGGTGTCCTGCGAGGGGATGGTTGTGATTTTGTTGGATGATTTGTTCTCACAGTTGTGGGTTAGGCGGGATGTAGAGGAGTGTTTTCCAGTGGATCAGATCATCTTTTTTATACCAGGGGGAGTCCTTGAGTTTTAGTCCTTCAACAACAAACTTTTTGGCATGGAATTGGTTCTTTGTCACCATTGACTCAATTGTTTCCAACTGTTTTAGTGACATTGCCCGAGTATCCACCCTTTCAGGAAGGATCTCCATTGAAGAAGACTCTTCAGGCTTTGCCGAGTGTAGTGACATCTTTTTACCTTGTGCTTTAGTCCAAGTATCCACCTTTTTGGGAAGGATCTCTGTTGAAAAAGACTCTTCAGACTTAAGCAGGGAGAGAATTTGAATTTGGGTATTATCTTTTACCCCCTTTTCAAAGTCTGGCCTTTGGAACAGAGAGTCAGCTGGGTTTGTTTTTCCAGGGCAGTGTTGGATGATGTAATGGTATTCCTGGAGAATTTGATTCCAGCGAGCTTGTTGGCAACTCAAATCTTGGGGTTTGGTGAAATACTCCAAATTTTTGTGATCTGTGAGGATCGTGAATGGGTGTTTGGCATCTAGGAGGTACTGGCACCATTCCTTGAGAGTGAATATAATTGCTGCCATTTCCAGGTCAGTGGTGTGGTAATTTTGCTCAGCATCGTTTAACGAGCGTGATATGAAGGCAATAGGATGCCAATGATTGCCTTGTTGTTGAGAAAGGATTGCTCTGATCCTGATACCCGATCCATCTGTCTCAATATGGAAGGGATCTTCATCGTTGGGCATTTGTAATGCCAGCGCTGTTGTGATCTTCTCCTTTAGTTGTTCAAATGCCATCTGGCACTTGGCCGTCCACTCGAAAGATATTTTTTTGGAGGTGAGGGCGTTGAGGGGACAAGCAACCTTAGAGAAGTTCTCAATAAAATGATGATAAAAGTTGAGGAATCCTAGGAAACCTCGGAGTTCCTTATGACTTTTTGGTACAGGCCAATCGGTCACTCCTTTGACTTTTCCAGGATCCATTTTGATTTGTCCTTCCAAGACAATGAGTCCCAGATACTCCATTTCTTGTGTTTCAAAATCACATTTCATATGTTTTAAGGACAACTTGTTTTCATGCAATATTTGTAGTACTTCTCCTATGATTTGCCTATGTTTGTCAAGAGTTTTGGTGAAAATCATTATGTCATCCATGTAGACTATGACTTTTCCTTTGTTTATAAGGTCACGGAATATGTGATTCATCATTGTTTGGAAGATTGTGGGCAAGTTATAGAGTCCGAAGAACATAACTAGTGGTTCTAACAGTCCTCTGTTAGTCCAGAATGCCACTTTCCATTCATCTTCTTCCTTCATCCTTATGTTGTTATACCCCCATCGGATGTTGAGTTTAGTGTAGTATTTAGCATTTTTGAGTTTGTCTATTAGCTTGGAGATAAGTGGTAGGGGATACCAATTTTTGACTGCGATGTCATTTAATTTTCAGTAATCTTGGACAGGGCAGAGTTTACCATCCTTCTTTTTGACAAAGAAGAAGGTGGAGGTGAATTGACTCTTAGATGGCTGAATATGGCTGGTGGACAAATTTTCTTCTAGGAAGTCGTCAAGTTCCTTTTGTTCAGCTGTAGTAAGGTTATATGTTTTACAGTTGACCTTGTGATTTCCTGGAAGGAGTTCAATTGCATGGTCCCATGGCTGATGCAGGGGAAGTTTGTTGAACGTTTCTTTTGCAAATATGTCTTTGTACTCATGATATGCTTCAGGAACGATTTCTTCAAATGTTTTTGTTTGTTTTGATTCTCCAGCCGTGATGGCTATATCTGTGGAGAGGTTCTTGAAGTATTTGTAGTCGATCATGAATAATCATTCTGGTTCAACTTCCTTGTCATTGATTTCTGGGTCTAGTAGACCTGAGATGTGCTCATTGTCACATGTGAATTAGAGAGTTTTCACTTTCCAATCGATTTGAGGATTATGTTTCCTTAGCCAGTCATATCCCAGGAAGATAGGATGAGTGCTTACATTGGACATGGCCATGGCAATTTGTTCAGAGTGATCTCCGATCCTCATTTCAACGATCGCAAATTCTCTTATGGATCCAGCGCTATTAATAGATCTGTCCACATTATATACAGGAATTGGTACTGGTAATTTGTATGTTCTCAGTCCCTTTTCCTTGGCAAACCTTTTGTTGATGGTTGTTCCAGTACATCCGGAATCCAGAAAGGTTACAATATTGAGGGTCTCACCCAATGGAGCTTCTAAGGTTGCCTTAATTTCAAATGTGTTGTCAGATTGCCTTTTGCACTGTATGAACCTCAGTTTCTGTTGAAGTTCGCATAACACAAATTGAGCTTCAAGCTCACTTATTTCCCTTAGTTGTCGAATCAACCTCAGGGTTACTTGTTCTTGGCGAGATTTGTGTACAAAGGATCTCACATGTTTAATGGCACACTCCTCGTCTTTGAAGTCTACCACTTTTTTGATCCACTTGGACGTCCATGGGTCCACAATGTTCATCCAACCTTGTCTCGACTGCTTATCCACCTTTTTAGGAAGGATCACTGTAGCCATAGGCTTAGATGACTCAGCAGTCTTCTTTTGGCTTGGCCGCTTGTCCACCCTTTTGGGAAGGATCACACGAGGTGACTCAGTGGCTTTTGCTGGTTGTTCCTTGTGGCTGGGCTGCTTATCCACCTTTTCAGGAAGGATCCCATGGGGGGACTCAGTAGCTTTCGCCAATTTGGTTTTGGGCCTTTTTAGGATCAAGATCTTCGGGGTCTCTGCAACACCCATTGATCCGAAGCCTTGGTCACCTCGCTTGATTTCATTGAGGTGGTTTTCCTCGTTCAGCTTGTCAAGGCTGATTTTCTCAATGATTAATTGGGCGATGCGATCACCTGTTTTGACCTTGAACTGTATGTCAGAGTGGTTCACCAACAGGACTTTTACCTCTCCTTGGTAGTCACTGTCGATGATGCCAGCAGCAATGTCAATTCCTTTTAGTGCCAGTCCACTATGTGGCACTATTCTCCCATAGGCACCATGAGGGATGGCGAGCATGATTTGGGTACTTACGACCTCATGTTTCCAAGGTTGTATAATTTTGTTCTCCACAGCACTTATGTCATAGCTGGCAGCGATCTCTGATTTCTTTTCTGGGCGACACGCTTCAGGGCCCAGTCTTTTGAACTTGATTGTTGAGATCTCAACTTCATCAATAGATAGAACAGCAAATTTATTATTACTATTTACTAACAAAGTTGTACTAGGAGAGGTAGATGATCTCAGATCTGCTCTCCAACGGGAAAATCCTTTTCTATATGGCTTATCTCAGCTGCAAGTTTTTCAGCAGTCGTGTAACTGATCTGCTGATTTCTAAATACCATTTGGTGGATGACACATTTCCTTATGTGGTCCTTACATGGCCACAGTTTAGAGCATTTTGTGCATTTGCCTTCTGCACGAGCCTTTGAGATATCCATTGGGGCATCCTGACCTCTGAAGGTGCTGGTTTGGTTGGGGTGAATTGCTGCTGGCATAGTGGATTTTGTGGCAGGAGAAGCTGCGGCCTTGTTCGCCAAGAAGTTAGTGATGGGATTTTTGCCCTTATAGTTTGGGCTGATGTAATTTGATCCATTTCAAGGATTCGCATTCCAAGATTTTGCAGGGGTGTTGGAATGGCCAGTCAAGGTAGCCTTCCAAGCCTTTTGCTTGGTCTTGATCTGCTCTGCCTGGATCAGGGCATGGACCCAGTCATCGAGTTCGTCTGAGTCGATAAGTTAAACCTGGGAGATTTCTACAAACTCCACAAGTTCTTGTTTTATGGCATTTCTTAAGATTTGAATCAGGAACCTGCCATGAGCTCCTGTGTTGTATTGTGCCTCAATGACACATTGGTGGAAGTGAAGGATGAACTCCTTGATTGCCTCATTGGATTTTTGCCTTAAGCCAGCCAGCACTTGTTCAGCCTTTCTCCTAATATTAGCTGGTTGGAATGTCACCAAGAGGTTCCGTTTGAATTCCTCGAAGGAGTATTCCTCGAGGTTGTGGGAGTCCATGAACATGTTGGCAAATCACTCTGCCGATCCACCCTTCATTAACGACAATGTGATCATTATTTTTTGCATGTCATTTAGTGTTTGCTGGTAACCCCCTAAGTGAAGGGCCAGCTGTCTCCACCAGCTGAGAAATTCCTTTTTGTTGCCGTCAAAGTATGGTGGTTTTGGGACGAAGGATTTTCCAATATCTGGGGTGGAGGTCCAGACAGTGGGAGGAGATTTGAGCTTGGGGAGCTCGGGGAAGGTGGTGGTATATCTTTTTGTCTCCTAAGCAACTAGTGCATTGGAGACAGCCTTGCTGATGAGTGTGGAGCTCATCGTGGAAGAGGATGATTTGGCCGGAGCTGGAGGGAGAGGGTTTGCCGGATATCCTTTTTGGAGAAGGAGGGAAAGTGTCGGTGGAGGAGGTAGGAGAGGGAGGAGGTAAGTTCATCGGTGTTGTAAAGTTCGACACGATGGGCACGATGTCCAAGTACTAGTTACTACGTGTAAGACACCATTCACTAGCTCTAGACTGAGAGCAGGGGGATGAGGGACGCAATATCCGAGCACTAGGTACTACCCAGTAGGTACTGGCTTTTGCTAGCTCAAGATTGAGTATGGGGAATGGGATGACTCTATTTCTCCAGCGGCAAACAGAGTTGAAGAGGAAGGGAACTGGAAGCAGCCTGGCTACAGCTGTTGTCCACATGCACCACACTGGGAAGAGGGCACTATCAGACTGTACGTGACATTACAGGTGATCACACCAACTTGCCCCAACTAGCATGTGAGGACTGTATGGACTGTTAGGCACTCAACAGACAACAAGGGCTAGTGCTCTATGCCCAACAGCAACATTATCCTTATTTATGACGGCAGACAACCATATATGCAGACGTGGGTCTGGTGTCTTTCCGGTATGGGCTGCAACTGTAATGCTAGCGGGATGTGACCCCGACACTTTAGGCCCAAAGAGGGCTAGAAGGGGGAGAGTGGTGAAAGGGGAGGAATAGAAATAGGCTTTCACGACCTCAATGGTGACCAAAGTCCCAAAAATCACTTCTGCTTCTACCGAGGGTCAGGGGGTGGATGTGCCACCTATAAACAGGACTTATGCATTCTTCCACAAAACCACAACTGCCTCAGTGCATAGAAGAAGGATGAGTTCCTCTTGTCCCTGGGGTCTGGGATTGAGCAAATGCTTGGTGGTGACAATGGTGGGAATAAAACAGTCCCAACTGAAGGTGAAGAGAGTGAGAACAAAGTGGGGGGTGGTGGCTTGAGCAGTGGCAAAGAGCCACGCTGAACAATGATGAGGAAGGGCTCAAAGTGAGCAGTTCAAGAAGGGTATTCTTGGAATTTTGTCAGGATCTTGCCTCAATCACTCAAAGTGAGCTAATGAGACAAGTGAATGATAATTCCAAGAATGAGGAATATACATCGTACAGACCAGCTACTTATACTACAATACATGTGGTATCCTCATTGTGTACATGAGGTATGATATCATAAGTGTGTCATAGTCTAGAGTGTGATAGATGTGAATAGAAGGAAAAAGAATCCTTACATGGACTTCATAGGGTGGTTGAGTGCCATCTCTGATGGAAACACAGAGGTAGCCATTGTCTGAAACATTCTGGATGGTATATCCATATTGAGTACTATTCAGCTTCCACTGCCAGTTGACTTTAGCATTGCTGCAAGCATGTAAGAACGAGCACTGCCATGAACCTTGCGAAAAGAGGAGTTGTCATTTTTCATGGTCTTAAGCTGGTATTGCTTATCTTTGCAATAGTTATGAATCATGTAGACCCCATCCAGCAAGATCTTGTAAGCCAGGAACTTAGCGGGATCCACTCCAAGCCCAAAAAAGGCCTTCTCAGTTCCGCATGCTGTCTTGAAGTTGTTGACCCAACCCTGCCACCTGGCGTTCCTCTCCTCCTTGGTGAGACTTCTAATGCTTTTGTTGATGAATGCTGATGGGTCATGAGAACACCAAAACTCAGACAGAACATATGGAGAATGCTTACTTTTGTACTTTGTAGCAGAGCCCCTATCCAAATTCACCTGAATCCACAAGAGGAAGTATAGTGTGTCTATATGGGTTAGTTAACCTCTCTCTTTTATTCAGAGGGGAACACATACTCTTAACGGTTCCCAGCTTCCTCAGCAGTTTAGTAGCAATGGTGTTGTACCTCTTGGAAGATGTTGGAAATCTTCTTGTTACAATCTGGGCTATCACTCACCAAGATACAAGGTAGAAGGATGATATGTATGCTGCAAAGAGCATGGACATCCATGAGTCAGTCAAGCGATGCCATAGAACCACTCGCAGGACATACTCTAGCCAATCACCTTTTGACAATGGATTTGTAAAGGTTGATAGAATTATTGAGCTCGACTGATTTGCGATCAGTCGTGACAACCTCCTTTGGAACATCTAGCTTTGTTGTACAGTCATCTCACGCATCTGCAACATATTGAAGGTTACTTGGGAGCTTCACTGTGAAATCCTTGATATCCTTGAAGGACCCCGTTTTGTTGACAGCTGCTATTTTCACCTTATAGTAATACTCTAGGTATGTGGTATCTTGCTGTGGACGGGGGTTAAGTTGAGATGATAACAAGCCGATGATGTCCTACTTATGATCATATAGTGCCGAAAGCCATTCGGAGCAGCTGTACCATCAGCCAATTTCCAAAGGAATGGGTGATCTAGCAGATCCTTCCATTCAATTCCACATTCATTGAGAAGCTTTTGGATGTAATCTATTTCGCCTTTGTGTGGCAGGTTGCAGTGAGTCCTATGGATGTTAGTTGAATCTAGTTGATACATGGAGAGAGGAATGCATACTGGGAGTCAACAGTTGCATGGGCAAGTGCAAGAGCAATTTGGACAAGACAGGTGTTTATATGCATCAAAGTGAAGGTGGGTGCCCTTTATGTGCGGTTCTGTGGCCTGATCATGGGGGGTGACCCACCCATCTCTGGCTGATCCATTCTAGCAATGTTTAATGCATGACTAGATGGTTGAATCCTCACCGCGGACATGCATCGATACAGAACCTGAGGTGATCACCAATCAATTGAACAAAGTGGGCAGGGAATTTTGAATCCTACACAGATGGTGGCACCAAGTTTGTAATCCTGTAGTTCTCCCTTCATTGAGGACACACAACAACACACACCTTTTGATATGGAATGTCAGTGACAGCTAGCCTACACCCTGGAGCGTGGCACAGTGGTGAGGCCAGTGTTACAGCCAATAATTTGGTTTGTAGCATGGCTAAGCTATCACTGAATACATCAGATATGACACTGGTTATTTGCTACCTACAAGAACATATGCACTGAACAAGATATAGTGGATATTCTCATTTGTGCCACACTGTGGCTCACAGGCATGAAATAGGGTGGCATTGTTCATGCCAAGCACCAACTGGCCTCATGTACCAACCTTGTGAAATGAGTTGATCTCCCAGGCTCATTGAGGTTGTAGCAAAGTTTGGCTGGTTCAGAGCTCTCAAAAGTTGACTAAGAAAAGGCAATTAGTAAGAGTTCTACAAAAAACTTTTTCTCACAAACTGCTCAGTGCTCACTGGTTGTTTTCTCTGACAGGCTGGCATCAGACTACTTCACACACTGGAATGGTAAAGTGCAACGTTGCATTATTCCCTTACAGCAATACCCAATAATACCAGTGCAATGTTGAGGGCTGAGGGCCCGGCCAAACTTTGTTACAAAGGGCCAGAAGGAACATCAAGTGGCATGACAGAAATAGTAGATCAGCTGCCCAAGGTCCTGATTGATATCACGTCCTTCCATGACTCAGTACTCAGTGAATTACAGGCACTTATCCTCCGTTCCAATGGCAGTGATCCACAACCTGTCAACATTCTCATTGATCGCTGCCATGTTTCACATTACAAGGGGCTTCTGTTGGCCACTTGGGGTACTTGTGGTTCGAAATCTTCTGGTAGGCTTTCCAAAGAATTTGTGTATCTAGCCTGGCTATATCCTCCTCTTGCACCCACAAATCACTGTTTGTCGCGAATTCAGGGCATGACAATTGATTTGAGAGCATGGCAGATCTGGTGAGGACAGTGAGAAGCGAGTTAAATTTTAACAAACATGCAATCCCATCCTTTGTGCTCGTCTTTGCAAAGCCAATAAGGGCAGAGTCCAACAAGGATGGGGAGGAACATGGGAACCAGAGGAGTCCAGGCATCCTCACACGCAGGTTTGCCCTCGGCACCTACATTCTTGACTTTTACACACACAGTCAGGTACAGTCACTGAGTGGACACTAATGCTATCCATTGAACTGAAGCTTTCTGGTGTATCATATACATGTTGGGTGATTCTGTTGTATATTGCAAGTACAAATTTCTGCTTTGCCCTCATAGATGTAAGAACTCTTTCTTTCTCTTCACTTCTCTCACATTCTAGACCATGACATCACTATGATATTATTCTTCATGTGTACAATGAGGAATATGCATGTATCATAGTATAAGTAGTTGGTCTGTATGATGTACTTTCCTCATTCTTGGAATTGTCATTCACTTTGCCATTAGCTTACTTTGAGTGATTGGTTGGAGGTCCTGAAATAATTCCAAGAATATCCTCTTCATACTGCTTACTTTGAGCTCTACCCTTTCATCCTCCTCTCATCATTAAACATGGCCATCTACCACCATTCTCGCCATTCTACTCTTTGTTTGTATTCTCTTTACCTTTGGTTGGGACTAGTTTATTCCTGCTGTTGTCACACTCTGAGCACTTGCTCATCCCAGACCCCAGGGACAAGGGGACATTTTTCTACACACTGTTGCTGAGGTGGTTACTCGAAGAATGCATAAGTCCTGTGAATAGGTGGCATATTGAGTCCTCAGACCAGCAGTAGTTGGGGAAGCAGTTCTGGGGACCTAGTCTATCATAGAGCTGTGAAACTGATACACCTATCCTTTTTCCTCTTACCACTTCCCCTCCCCTAGACCTCTTCAGTCCTAAAGTGTTGTGGTTGCATCCTACTAGCATTATGGTCACAGCCCATATTGGAAGAGTACCAGACCCATGCTCCCATAATATGGTCATCCACTGTACCAAATAAGGATAAAGTTGCTATCAGGCATAGAGCACTAGCCCCTGTTGTCAGTTGAGTGCCTAACTGTCCATATGGTCCTCCTATACTAGTGGGGGCAGGTTTGCATGATTACCTGTGATATTACATACAGTCTGATAGAGTCCTCTTTCCAGTGTGGTACTCATGGGCAACTGCTGTAGCCAGGCAGCTTCTGGTTCCCTCCTCTTTTAACTCCATTTGCTGCTGGAGAATTTAGAGACATTATTTTCCCACTCTTAGTCCTGAGCTAGTGAACAGCAGTACCTACTATATAGTACCTAGTGCTCGGATGTTGCACTCATTGTGTTGGATTATTCCACTCTGATGCAATCCTCTCCTCCCTTTCCTACCTCTTCCACTAATATCTTTCCCCCTTTGTCCAAAAGGATGTCTGGTAAACCCTTTGGCTCTGACTCCAGCCAACTCTCCTTCTCCCCTGATGAGCTATTGACACTTGTTGCCAAGGTTGTCTCCAAAGCACTTGCTGCACAGAAGACCAAAAAATATAATACCTCCTTCTCCAAGCTGCTGAAGCTCAAATTTCTGCCCACTGTCCAACTTACCACCCCATATATCAGAAAATCTTTTGTTCTGAAACCACCATACTTTAATGGCAACAAAAAAGAATTTCTTGGTTGGTGGTGACAAGTTATCCTCCACCTCAGCAGTTACCAAGAAACTCTGAATGACACAAAAAATAATGACTGTGTTGTCATTAATGAAAGGCAGATCTGCTGAGAGATTCACCAATATGTTTGTTGACTCCCATGACCTCGACTACTATTTGTTTGAGGAATTCAAACAGAACCTCTTGGTAATGTTCCAACCAGCTGACATATGATGAAAGGCTGAACAAGAGCTTGCCACCTTAAGGCAAAAATCCACTGAGTTGATCAAGGACTTCCTCCTTCAATTCCAGCAGTGTCTCATCAAGGTACAATACAACATTGGAGCTAATGGCAGGTTCCTCATTCAACTACTCCAAAATGCCATAAAGCAAGAATTGCTGGAATTCATGGAGATTTCTCAGATTCACCTCATCAACTCAGATGAATTTGATGACTGGGTCCACACCCTGATCCAGGCAGAGTAGATCAAGACTAAGCAAAAAGCTTGGAAGGATACCTCAACTGCCCTCTTTGACACCCCTGTGAGGTCTTGGAACATAAATCCAAAATCAGGCAATTATGTCAGCCTGAACTACAAGGGCAAAAATCTGATCACCAACTTCTTAGTGAACAAGGTGGTTTCTCCCCCTACAAAACCTGCTACACTGGCAGCAATTCACCCAAACCAAACCAGCACCTTTGGTGATCAGGGTGCCCTAATGGACATTTCCAAGGCATGTATAGAAGGAAAATGCACAGAGTATTCCAAACCTTGGCCCTGTAAGGACCATATAAGAAAATGTGTCATCCATCAGATGACATTTAGAAATCAACAAATCAGCTATATAATGGCTGATGAGTTAGCAGCAGAAATAAGCCACATTGAAAAGGATTTTCCAATTGGAGAGTAGATTCAAGATCAACTAACTCTCCTAATACAATTTCATCCTGTTAAAGTAATAATAAATATAATGTGTTACCCATCAACAAAATTGAGATCTTAAAAAGAAAATTCAAAAGACTGGGCCCTGAAGCACATTGCCTAGAAAAGAAGTTTGAAATTGCTGCCAGCTATAACATAAGTGCCATGAAACCTAAAGTAATATGACCCTGGAAATGAGAGCTTGTAAGTACTCAAATCATGCTTGTCATCCCTTATAGAGCCTATGGGAGAATAACTCCACAAAGCAAATTGGCAGTAAAAGGAATTGATGTTGGAGCAGGTGTCATCAACAGTGACTATCAAGGAGAGGTCAAAGTACTGTTGATCAATCATTCCGACATACAGTTTGAAATAAAAATGGGTGATCAAATTGCTCAACTCATCATTGAGAAAATCAGCTTGGAGGAGCTGAATGAAAAAGACTTTCTTGATGAGACAAAGCAAGGAAATCAAGGTTTTAGATCAACAGGTGTTGTAGAGACCCCTAAGATCCAAATCTTAAAAAGACCTGAAACCAAATTGACAAAAGCTGCTGAGTTGCATAATGCAATCCTTTCTGAAAAGGTGGATAAGTAGCCTAGCCACAAGGAAAAATTGGTGAAAACTGCTGAGTTGCCTAGAGTGATCCTTCCCAAAAGAGTGAACAAGCAGTCTAGCTACAAGGAAAAGACTGTTGAGTTGTCTAAGCCTAAAGCTACAGCAATCAGAGGATAAACAATCTAGACAACAATGGATGAATACTGTGGATCCATGGACATCCCAATGACTCAAAAAGGTAGTGGACTCCAAAGATGAGGAGTGAGCTATCAAACATGTGAGATCTTTCATACATGAATCTCACTTAGAGCAAGTCACCCCAAGGTTAATTTGACAACTTAGGGAAATCAGCAAGCTCAAAGCACAGTTCATATTATACAAACTTTAACAAAAACCAAGGTTCATATAGCACAAAAGGCAATCCAACAATACCTTCAAAGTCTCAGCAATCATTGAAACACCATTGGGTGAAACCTTCAATATAGTCACCCTGTTGGACTCAGGCTACACTGGGACAATGATAGATGAAAAGTTTGCAAAGGAAAAGGGATTAAAAACATATGAATTACCTGTACCTATCCCTGTATACAATGCAGACAGATCAATTAATAGCACTGGATCCATTAGAGAATTTGAAATAGTCAAAATAAAAATCAGAGATCATTCTGAACAAATCACTATGGCCATGTTGAATTTGAGTACTCACCTCATCTTTTTGGGTTATGACTGATTAAAAAAACATAATCCAATCATCGACTGGAAAGTGAAAACTCTTAAATTCACATGTGAAAATGAGCATGTCTCCAGCCTATTGACACCTGAAATTGATGATGAGGAACAAGAACCTGAATATTTATTCATGATTGATCATGAATATTTTAGAAACCTCTCAACAGACTTGCAATTGCCACTGGAGAAGCTAAGTGAATCCAAAGCTTCAAAGAAGTTGTACCAGAGGTCTACCACAAATACAAAGATGTTTTTACAAAAGAAATGTTCAATGAATTTCCCCCTCATCATCTATGGGATCATGCTATAGAACTTCTTTCCAGAAATCACAAGGTTGACTGTAAAATGTATAACCTCACTATAGCCAAACAAAAAGAACTTGATGACTTTCTTAAGGAAAACCTGTCTACTGGCTAAATCCATCCATCCAAAAGTCAATTTGCCTCTGCCTTCTTCTTTGTCAAAATGAAGGATGGCAAATTACATCCTGTCCAAGACTACCAGAAATTAAATGGCATTACTGTCAAAAACTGGTATCCACTCCCATTTATTTCTAAGCTCATCGACAAACTAAAACACACCAAATTCTATACTAAGCTTGATATTAGGTGGGAGTACAATAACATCAGGATGAAAGAAGGAGATGAATGGAAAGTGGTGTTCTAGACAAACAGAGGATTATTCGAACCATTAGTTATGTTCTTCAGCCTCTGTAATTTACCTGCAACCTTCCAGACAATTATAAATCACATTTTCTGTGACTTAATAAACAAAGGAAAAGTAGTCATATACATGGATGATATCATAATTTTCACCAAGATATTTGACAAACATTGCCAAATTATTTGAGAAGTACTCCAGATCTTGTGTGATAATAAATTGTCCCTTAAACATACCAAATGTGACTTTGAAACCCAAGAAACAGAATATCTTGGTCTCATCATGTCTAAAGGATAAATCAAAATGGATCCTGGGAAAGTCAAAGGAGTGACTGATTGGTCCATACCAAAAAGTCATAAGAAGCTTCAAGGTTTCCTAGGATTCCTCAACTTTTACCATCATTTCATTGAGAACTTCTCCAAAGTTGCTTGTTCACTCAATACCCTCACATCCAAAAAACAACCCTTTGAATGGACAACCAAATGCCAACAAGTGTTCAAACAATTAAAAGAGAAGATCACTACCACCCCAGTATTGTGCATGCCCAATGATGAAGATCCTTTCCATATTGAAACAGATGGATTGGGTATTGGGATCAAAGCAATCCTATCTCAACAACAAGGTGATCATTGGCATCCAATTGCCTTCATCTCATGCTCATTGAATGATGCAAAGTGAAATTACCACACTGCTGACCTGGAAATGGCAGCAATAATATTCATTCTCAAGGAATGGCATCAGTACTTACTTGATGCAAAACACCCTTTCATGATCCTCATGGATCACAAAAATCTTGAGTATTTTACAAAACCCCAAGATTTGAGTTGCCAACAAGCTTACTGGAACCAAATTCTCTAGGAATACCACTATAGAATTCAATACTGTCCTGGAAAAACAAACCCAGCCAATCCTCTATTCTGGAGACCAGATTTTGAAAAGGAGGAAAAAAATAATACTTAAATTCAAATCCTCTCACCACTTAAGTCTGAAGAGTCTTCTTCAACAGAGATCCTTCCTGCAAGGGTGGATACTCAGACTAAAGCACAAAGAAAAACAACATCACTAAACTTGTCAAAGTCTGAAGAGTCTTCTTCAATAGAGATCCTTCCTGCAAGGGTGGATACTCAGACAACAATGCAAAAACAGCCTGAAACAGTTGAGTCAATGATGATGAAAAACCAATTCCACACTGAGAAGTTTGTAATTGAAGGACTGAAACTCAAAGACTCTCCTTGGTACAAAAAAAAACAATCTAATTCATTGGAAAACACTCCTTTACATCCTGCCTAATCCCCAACTGTGAGAACTCACTGTTATGCTTGGGCCTGGGTAAGGCAGCAAGCATAGCCTTTGGAAAACAGGAGAGTTGGTTCAAGGTTCAAGATACTGGTCTAAATTCTTCCTAGATGGAGATGAGACATCTGTTGTGATGTCAGATGAAATTCAGGTGATGATGGTCACTGGGGCAAGGGGTATGTTCACGAGGACAAGCTACCTGCTCAAAGTGCAGGTAGAGACTTATAAGGTGCAATCAAGGACTTTAGGAAAGGGGGTGACCAGTGTATTTGCTGGTATGAAGGTACAATGTTATGCTTAGGGCATAAGTCCTAGTCTTGAAGTGCACACTCTGGAGTAGTGCAATGACTTTGAGAGATAAGGGCTGGTCTCATTTCCCAAGTTCACACTTGAGCAAGTGGATGGACTAGAAAATACGCTAGATTGTGTAGAACTAGCTAGGGAATAGAAGTACAAAAGAGAGCCTTTATATACAGTAGGGATCTGTGCACAGACCATGCTATGCAAACCATACTAAGGCTAAGGCGTCCATAAATGGATAAGTGGGGACACAAGGCACAGCTCTAAGAGAGAGCTGCCTAGAAGTGGAATAGTGTCCAAGATAAGACAAGTCAGAGATAAGACAAGTCAGAGATAAGACAAGTCAAAGTGGGTCACATGGGTGACCATGTGATGTTATACCCATATGTAGATGCAGAAATAGTAAGTCCATAAGGGAAAGAAAGAAAAGAAAGAAAAACTGTAACACTACCCCCTTCATTGCCCTGAGTCACCAACTCAGTCCCTAGCATGTCCCTTGTTTTCAATGACATCATTATCATCCCAGTCATCATCAAATGGGCAGTTGGCAACAATGTGTCCCTTTTCTTGGCACAATCCACATTCCCGTTCTGGACAAACCAATTGGTTATGACCAGGGGCCGTCCTGTTGCAATAAGGGCAGTGATAGTTGGGACAATTCTTTCTGATATGGTCCCTAGATTGGCATTGAAACCAGGGGAGGTTGGGACTGTGGATTGGTTCTGGAGTTGGAGGATGGGGTGTAGGGTTGTTATGTGCCAGGGTGTCTACGTCAATGGAGTCTTCTCTGGTCCCTGCCATATTGGCTGCAG
>JBBPNM010000077.1:0-17057 GCA_038090895.1 Boletus bicoloroides
TGAGAAGTGAGTTTGAAGAGCTGCTGTGGAAGAAGAAAGATGTAGAAGGCTTCTTATGCATTATTGACCTCCTTCATGCTATTAAAGTTCTATCTTGTTGGCCTTTACCCATTCTTGATTGCACTTACAACTCTTCTTTGGATAGTCCCTATGATTCCTTCCTTGGACTTAACATGTGATCTTCTTGTTTATATCTCCCCTACTTCTCTCACAATGATTTGGACATAGTTGTACATGAAGGTCTTATTGTGAATCAAATGATTTGCAATCCGCATTATTTTGTGAGTTTGTGCTTTGACCAGTTTGAAGCACATGCCTTCATGCTGATGCTCAATGAGCCTTGAGACAGAACACAACATCCAATATCTGGGGAGGTATCCAAGAAGATTCACACTGAGTACTGGAAACAAAAGGATCTAGGAAAACACAAGAAGAAAGCCAAGAACTTATGGCCAGGAGCAATTTCTGGGACCACTAGGACATCAGGGAAATCAGGGACACCAGGACCATCTTCTTTCTCTCTTATTGATTATCTTTATCAATCATTCATTATTGACAACATTTTTTCAGATCTCCTCTAAACTCCTACAACAATGGCCACTCTTCCCACTTCCACTGAACTGAAGATTGACTCCACCATCATGCAACACATCTCTGTCCTCAAAGCACAATCTAAGTATTCCATCTGGAAGACTCGTGTTCAATCCGCACTTCAAGCCTATTCAGTATTTGAATTTGTTGATGGCAGTCTTCTCTATACTGCAATGACTGGCACTGCCAACTAGCAGAAATGGAAGATGCTAGACCACTGTATACTTGGCTTCATTGCCGGTACAATTAGTGATTCTCTTACTACCCATGTCAACTATGACTGGAAAGATCAGACTACTTGCCCCTCTGTATCCAAAGCACTTTGGGAGAAACTCAAATCCCTCTTTGGGACTACAGGATTAGCCAGACAATTTAATTTGTTCCATAAGGCTTTGTGCACATGACTCCATCCTCATTCTGCCAATGAGGATATCAGCAATGTTGTACAGCTCTTTGAGCAAATGATACAAGCTGGTTTAAATCTTCCACAATCATTCAGAGCAATGATTATTCTTACACTTTTACCTGACAACTTCTTCACCCTATCTTCCACTATTACTCAAACAGTGGAAGAAACCAACTTCATGATTGACACCATTACAAGCCATGTACTACACAAAATCGACCTTCATTCCTCATGCAAACCATTATCCTCTTGAATTGCCAATATCAAATTTGAAGAACCTATAGCTTCTGCAAATAGAACCAATGTTATTCAATGCAGTCCTCCTACTAATAATCAATGGAGGAACCAGAACAACTCTTATCAGAGACTGTTGGAACAGCAGAACTACAACTCTGCTCATCAATCTTCTGGGAATTCATACCAGAAGAAACAAGATCCTGCCAAGTCTAACCAACCTGGTAAAAAGCAGAAGAAGGATTGGTTTGAGCAATGCCAGAATGGTAAAGGAAAGAAGAAGGCTCAAGCCCATGAAGTCACTTTCACAAATGCAGTTATAGGGGAAGAAGAAACCATTGATCCCTCTGAATGCTTCACAGATCATATCAAAGATATAGATATGGAGGACAACTCCTCTATCATTGCTCATGCAGGATGGGATGAAGACACTGGGATGAATGTTGCTGGACTATCATCCATGCCCTTTCAGCCCTTCTCCTCAAGGGAATGCCCCTTTTGAGGAGACTATCATTGGGCAAAAGAAGAAGAAGAAACCAAAGATTTCTTTTTCACTTGGTGGTATGATTTCAGATAAAGGACACTTTGGAAATTTGGAGCAGTTGACGATGTTGACAAGATCCTTCCTGCTCCACCATTAGAAGTAGCCATGGTAGCACCACGAGAACATGTACACCGTCTGCCAGGCTATGACCTGCAGATCTTACAAGGACTTGACAATTCACCTGCTTACTGGTATCATGGTGCTTTTGCGCTAGGAGGAGATTCTGAGCCAACCTTTGCCAAAAACCACTGGATGATTGACAGTGGTTGTACAGATCATCTCACACCTTTCCTGGATAATTTTGCCCATTTAAGCAAGGAAGTACACTATGCTTCTGTTGCTAATGGAGAAAGGGTTCCTATGTATGGACCTCGCAAGGTTATTGTTCAACAATGGTCACAGGGACAATGTTTTCAACCTGTCACCTTAGAAGAAGTTTGGTATGCACCACAGGCAGCTCACAGACTTTTGTCTGTTCCCACACTAACCACTTAAGGTTATCACTGTGGTATTACTCACAAGGATTCCAGGATTTGGAATGCAAGCGGAGACTTGGTGATACAGGTAACTGCTTTATCTCCAAGTAACAACCTTTATTGGTTTCAGTCTAACCAGATTACTCCAATGGGTGGTATTATCTCCTCTCTTGCACAGGATGATTCTTATCATCTATGGCATCATTGTTTTGGACATCTGTCCTGGAATGTGCTATGTCAAGCTGCATCTAAAGTTTCAGGTATGCCCACTGTCATTGTGCCACCTTTCCTTGCTCCTTGCAAAGGATGTGCCTTGGGAAAGATGCATGATTGCCTCTATGCTCCTTCAGATAAATAGGCTACCAGACCACTAGCATTAGTCCACACTGATGTGGTTGGACCAATGCCTGTCGAACCTCATTCATAGTCCCAATATATCCTCACTTTCATTGACAATTTCTCTGGTTATGCCCTTGTTGCATTCATTCACACCAAGGATGCAGTTCTGCAGCATTTCTGCAGCATGGTTTCCTGGGCTGAGACCTTCACTGGTCACTCACTCACCTCTGTTTGTTCTGACTGAGGAGGGGAATTTTTGGGTTGAGATCTACAATTGTTCTTCTTGTCCAGAGGTATCACTCATCAGACCTCAGTTCCCCATACTCCTCAGCAGAATGGTTATGCAAAGAGATTCAATCGTACCTTGCTTGAGAAAGCAGAAGCAATGTGACAACATGCCTGTTTGCCAAAGTCTTTCTGGCAAGATGCTGTTGAGACCTCACTGCATATCTATAATCACCAACCAATATGTTGTCATAATTGGAAAATGCCCATTGAGATATTCAATGGAGATAAACCAGACATTTCCTACTTTAGAGTATTTGGAACTTGTGCTTATGTCTTTATCCCACAAGAGCAGCAACATGACAAGTTGTCTCCTAAAGTAGAGAAGATGATCTTTATTGGGTATGAACCAAATACCAAGGGCTATCACTTCTGGTCACAACAATGCAGACGAGTGTTCATTTCCACTAATGCCATATTTGATGAGACTGTCTTCCCATATTGTTCCAAAGGTCAAGAAGACAGACCTGCCACTAGTCCACTTCAAGAAGAACTACCAACAACATCTAATGACCAGCAAGAACCTGAATCTTGTATACAGGATCCAGAACCTAATTGAGATATCTATATTCAGTTACCAATAGGTTTTGGTCAAGATCCCAATCAACCAAATCCACCTGATGATGGGCACACATCAGGACAAGCCTCACCAGAACCATGGAATCTAGGGGATCTTAGATCTCCATCTCCATTACATCTGGATGCTACACCACCACCATCCTATTATCCTTCTCCTATGAGACCTCCTACCAAAAGAGGAAAACTGAACACTGGACTTCAGAGCAGTATTGAAGATCAGCATCAGCATAAACACTATGAAGTCACTGACTCACCCAAATTTTCACCTGAGGATACTCTAGATCAAGGTTTCCAAGTATCTCCTGCTGTTCAGCCTAATTGAATGCCACCCAGACAATAGTCTGGAGAAACCCTAACAGAATTCCACTCTTGTCCACATCATTATCACCCACTATGAGATGCACAAAGTACATTCCATCCTTCCATTGAACAAAGGAGATCCACTCATATTGCACAACCTAGAATATTGCCAGATAATGCATATGGTGATTTACCACCTGTACAAATCAAGAGGAACCTTCAATGAGGAATGGATCCAATTCAAGAGGAGTCATCCTCCATGCAAGCTGAACCTTCATAAGCAGCACAAATACCTACCAATGAGGAAGAAGATCTAGGACAAATGTACAGCTTACAGTGGATTAGACACCACTTCACTATGGCGGTGGAATCAGCTCCTATTCCAGTTCCTAAGCAGTATCATGATATCCTCAAGATGGATAAAAAGGAACAAGAACAATAGAACAGTGCCATGAAGGAAGAAATGAAGTCCCTTCATGAGAGAAAGGTCTGAGACTTGGTAGACCTACCTAAGGGTTGTCAACCCATAGGGAGATGGGTATATGCTGTCAAATCTAATGGACGCAAGAAGGCTCACTTTGTTGCTAAAGGATTCACTCAAGTCTTCAGAATAGACCATGAAAACACTTTCTTGCCAGTTGCAAGATTTGAAACCTTGTGACTACTCCTCTCACTAGCAGTGCTTCACAATTGGGAACTTGAAGCACTTGATGTCAAGACTGCATTTCTGTTTGGAGAATTGGACAAAGAAATATACATGGAACAACCAGAGGGTTTCATAGTCAAGGACCAGGAGAGAAAGGTCTGTCAACTAAGAAAGGCCATCTATGGTCTAAAGCAAGCCACACTGCAATGAAATAAGCAGCTGCACAAAAGTCTTCTGGAAATGGGATTTACCCGCTGCACTGCAGATCCAGGAACTTACTATAAAATCACTGGTGATATGATCATTATTCTCCTCATTTATGTTGATGATGTACTTTTTATGAGTAGCAACAAAGCACAACTCCTCAATCACAAGAAGAAGTTCATGAAGCAATGGGAATCTTGTGATCTTGGTGAAGCCAAGAAATATCTAGGGATGAGGATCACAAGAGATTGCAAAGCCCATATGATTACTTTTGATCAAACCCACTATGTGGAGAAAGTTGCTAAACACTTTGGTCAAGAGAATTGTAAGGAAGTCTCTACCCCATTATCTACTGGATACAGTCTGAGACCAAATGAAGGCAATACCAATCCAACTCTTCAAAGTCACTATCAATTGGTCATTGGATCATTGTTATACATCATGCTGGGAACAAGATCAAATATCGCTTACTCAGTGATCAAGATGTCACAATTCTCTGCTAATCCATCAGAGAAATACCTGCAGAGAGCACTCTATATAGTGCTCTATCTATTATCCACCACAGATCTCTGCATATGGTATTCTACATCAGGAAATCAGAATGGGCTTATTGCTTACTCTGACACTGATTGGGCTGGTGATCATGAAACATCTCATTCCACCACTGGCTATGCCATCTTCTTAGCTAACAGCATTATTTCCTGGCTATCTAGGTGACAGAAGAGAGTTAGACTTTCTTTCATAGAAGTGGAATATTGTGGTATGACTGAGACTGCAAAGCAGTTACAGTGGATCTGCAATGTCTATGAAGAATTGGGATTCAAACTTGGTCCTCTACTATTATGTGTCAACAACCAAGGCACAATATTCCTTGCTTCCAATCCAGCTCAAAAGGGGTGTATCAAACATGCTCATATATCTAATCACTATATCTATGAAGCAGTAGAGTTTGGAGAAGTCAAACTTTACTATGCCCCAACTGATCAGCAATATGCTGACATCTTCACAAAAAATCTTGCCAAGCTGAAGTTTGAAACTGGAAGAAAGGCACTCCATCTCATCAAGCATTCAAAATATGAACAGTGAGGAGGAGTGTTGAGAATCATAGTTTCTCTTTCTGATATTCTATTCCTGACCATGATTCTAGAACTGGACTTATTACACTATTCATATTACTCATGTTCAAACACATGACAGTACTATAGATAGGAGATAGCTATAATTAGCTAATCTGACTCACAGTGACTCATTCTGAGTCATACAGGTGATAACATATTTAGGACACTATATTTAGTCCTCTATAGATAACTAGCCTATGGCAGTTATAGCTCTTATCTCTTCATAGTGTTTGAGCTCCTCTTGAACCTTAGATGGTTTAGTATATAAGGACAGCCCTACAGCCTGTTCCAATAACAGTTTCACATTATCTGTTCTACCATCACTTGCCACCTCTACTCTTGAGTTCAATACTCAATACTATTCACTAGCACTTTTGCTACTCTTGATTATCAACCATCACTCTATAGTTTGGTGAGTCTCCCACCAGACTCTCATTATCTCTCTTGGCCCTATGCTATTGGGATCTTTCCATCTCAATACAAGGCACAGCTCCAAAAGAGAGCTGCCTAGAAGTGGAATAGTGTCTGAGTCATAACAAGTCAGAGATAAGACAAGTCAAAATGAGTCACATGGATGACAGTGTGATATTATATCCATATGTAGAAGGAGAAATGGTAAGTCTGTAAGGAGAAGAAAGGAAAGAAAGAAAAACTGTAACACAATCCAAGCATTTGAAGACAAGGTGATGATAGCACATGTACTAGAACACCCAGCAGAGGGCATGATATGAGCATCCCAACTTCCTTTGCTTGGTCATCTTGCAGAACACCAACCACATTTGTTCTATGAAAAAGTTTATATTGACCCACATATCTTCAACAACATCCTGGATGAAATTAGTAATCATCCTGTGTTCCACAATTAATCACATAAGAAACAATTACCTGTTTCAATACAACTTGCCATTTTTCTATTTCATACTGGTCACTATGACAATGCATCCTCATCTGAGGATGTGGCTCAATGGACAGGGATCAGCATTGGAATTGTCTTCAATTGCACTCACTGGATTATGGCCACACTTTTTGATCACCATGATAAATTCATTTTTATACCAGTCATTGGTTCTCAGCATATGCATCATGAATGCACTTTTATAGCAGAGTGCACATGTCATGCATGGAGGAATGGAGTCTTTGCAGTGGATGGCACATCTGTCAACTTATATGCTCAACCAGGAATGTTCGGTGATAGCTTCTATGTAGTTGGAGAAGGGCAGCAATTTCAAATGTTCTTGATGGAAAGGTTGATGGATGAACATGGACTGCATCTGTAAATATAGAACATATATTCAAAATGCATGTTATAGTACATGACAAACAATAGTAAGTTCTAAAAAAAAATACAATTGAAAGTTCAAGTTTGTTGAATAAAGAGGAAGGAGGGAGAAGGAGGATATTTGTGCTTAACTTGAAAGGAGGTGGTGGAAACAGTCATGTGGCTGGTGAAAAATTGATGGTTGAAGGACCAGCATTTGATTTGCCATCAGTGGGAGCAGCAAAGGATATGTTGGAGCTACCACCAACACCTGAGTTAAGTTGAGCCAATTGAACTTTAAGGGAAAGAAGTTTTGCCTCCTCTCAGAGGATCTTGATATCCATCCTCTTGCTTTCCATCAACTGCTGATGAATCTTCTTAGCCTCCACACATTCCTTGTCATTCTCATTCTGCAAGTGCATGATCTCCTTATCATGCATGTGGATTTGTAGCTTTGCCACCTTATACTCATTTTGCATCATTGAGATTTCATGGTGGTAATTTCCAATGCTATTGTCCAATGCATCCATCTGGCTTTTGTGATCAGCTTGTATCTGAGCAAGAGCACCCAAGCCCTTTCCTTTGGGTGTGCTGGTCTATGAAGTCACAGAGCCTGGGATATCATGATGACAAGCAATGCTTGATAGCCTAGAGGATGTGGACATGAATGTGGAGCGAATAGAAGAAGGGGTGTGTGGATATGGAGATGAGTGAAAAGCAGCACAGCTATCTCAAGAGGAAGTCTGAGGCTTATGTATTGTAAAACACTGAGGACTTGGATTTTTGTGAGCCTCTGGCTAAAAAAACATGTCAATAAGAATATGAGGCATAATACACAAAATCTACCTGTTGTGAAGAACAGTGGGTGGTCATTGAACTTTATATACAGAGTTCACCTCTATAATGCTTAGTATATAGCTGTACAAGAATATATTACCATAGTAGGTATATTGTAGTGGTATATAACATCCAAACTCAATGTCTGAGTTCTAGTAGACACTTGTTCTACAACCACTACCATCAACCACAACACCAACAGTTTCCTTCAGAAACTCCCTATTAGCATGTGAGTAATTGTTATGGGTTTTCCTTCTTTTCTTTCTTTCCCTTATGGGCTTATCATTTCTCCTTCCATGTATGGACACAACATCACATGGTCACCCATATGACTCCTTATAACTTGTCTTATCTTTGATTCACTATGACTCAGATGCTATTCTACTTCTAGGCAGCTTTCTCTTGGAGCTGTGCCTTATATCCCCATTTACCCATATACGGATGCCTTAGCCTTAGTACTGCTTGCATAGCATGGTCTGTGCACAAATCCCTATGGTATATAAGGGCTTTCTCTTGTACTTCTATTTCCCAGCTAGTTTTATGCAATCCAGCATATTGTCTAGTTCATCCACTTGCTTAAAGTGTGAACTTAGGGAGTGAGACTAGCTCCTATCTCTCAGAGCCCTTGTACTGCTTCAGAGTACACTTCAAGACTAGGACTTACACTACAAGCATAACAGTAATCTTCTATGTCAGATTGTATGTTCAATAGGTTATGAGCCCTAGTAAATGCAAATGGAGTGCCTGTAATGGACTGCACTGGATGCTGCTAACCAGGAAGTTTCATATGGGAAAATGATAAATGTTGTATGCTGCTATAAGCACATTGATGGTAGTGAATGCACATGATGGCATATTAACTTGCTGCCTGAAATGCTGTATAAACTTTGTCTCAAATTGAAGTGTGCCTGTCATGGGCAGCCTTTCTCTATAGGAAGACTATGTTGCTCTATACTAATGTACCTTGTACCCTAGACTTAAAATATCTTCAACCTCTTCTCAGTCAATCCTCCTCCTTACTGGTGCCAACTGGTCTACCTGGTGGCCAAAGATGGGGTCTGCTGTAATGGCAAGTAGAGGAATGTGGGTAAATAAAGTATCTTGCCCAGCATTGTCAAGCACATTGAGGCTGATGAAATACAACTATATATTAAATGGATGGAGGTGAACACCAAGATTCTTGGGACTATTCACCAGGCCCTTTCCCCCACTATCTTGCATTGGTACCAGTTTGAGCATGTGGCAGCCAATCTTATCAAGGCTCTCAAGTATGCATATGGTGCTCAAGAACTTCTACAAGTCTACACTGACTTCAAGGTGATGATGGAGATCATGATCCCTGCCAATAGTCATCCAGATCCTACCTTCACCAGATTCCAGACTCTTTTCACAAAATTGAGTCAGGCAAAGTATATGATCCCTGACAATATTCAGGCAATGATTGTCCTCTCCTGTCTCCCCCACATCATGTTGGTCATTGTGCAACTACTTGCATAGACTAAGGATTCTGAGGGCAATGTCATTGCCCCTACTCTACCTCAGATCACCACTGCTGCTATGCTAAACTGGGAACAGTGCACCCACATGGGCAGCACTACTTCAAAGGGAAAGAATTCTGGCAAGTCTGCCAACAAGATCAATGCCATAAAGCACAAGAGAAATGACCCCTTTTTCCAAAAGCAGCAGGACCCTGCAGCACCTTCTGGGCAGCAGCAAGGAGGCAGTGCTAAGGATAAAGAGAAGGGTCATGGAAAACATGGTGGCAAAAAGCAAAAGGAAAAGAGGGAAAGGAAACACCTCAATTTCATTGAGTTGAAAGACTTCAGATTTGAGGGCATCTTCTCTTACTTTGTCCATACTGCCTCCATTCCTGCCATCATGGACCCTCATATTGCTGCTCACCAATTAGCACAACTATACCAAGAAACCAATGGTTCACCTGTATTCACCCAAACACAGGAATCCTTCAATTTTGCCCATTGCTTAGATTTTTCTTCTCCAGTTATACTATCCCCCTCCTCTTCCTTGCTCACTCCTCCTCCTGCTTCCATCTTGTCCCTGCTGGTCTCTCACATTGAGACCATTTCAGAAGACAATGAGCCCATCATCTACAATTGTGCTTTTTCTATGGAGGATCTTAACACTCCTCTTCCTTCAAAGAGATCTCAGAAATGGGTTTATGAAGTATCATCCTCTTGGGGGGAGGATGATGAAGTTAACATCTATGGATCTGACAAGGACATATCTGATCTTTACAATCAGTATATGAAGGATCCAAGGTATGTGGCTTTTTCCATAATTGCTGCTCCTTATCCTCACTACCACTCCCTACACACTTGTATGCAGCACCAAATAGAGTAGACCCAGTATATACACATGTATCTGGTAGTTTTACTGCAATGGACATTTCTTGTGTGCATTCATCAAGGGATAGTGTAATCACTGTAAGTCTAAACCTCAATGGATCCTTGACTATAGTGCTTCAATGCACTTCTTCTCCAAAAGGGACAATTTTGCAAAATATACTGCATTTCCTAAAAAGGATCATATTTCAGTCCATACTGCTGCTGGTAACATTCACATTATTGGCATTGGCAAGTGCATTGTCCTCTGGAGAGACTCTAATGGATCTCTTCAGCAGCTAACACTTGTTGGTGTGGGACACATCCCTAACTCAGGGGTATATCTAGTATCTATGGGTCAACTACTGGCTTCTAGTGCTACCATACAAGGTGACAGAAGTTCCATTTGTATGCTATACAAAGATGGCATGCTATTAGCACCTTTTACTCCATTGCCTTATTTCAGGCACAATATGTATACTTTGGAAGTAGCATCACCCCAGCATAAAGCCCATATGATTACTTATGACATCATGCACAAGCAACTCAGACACCCTTCTAAGGATGTTCTAAAACATGTGTGCAATCATATGCACAATTTTCCATCTTCTATTGCATTTCCAAAGGAGGACACTATTTGTCCAGGCTACATGAAAAGCAAAATCCCAACTCACACTGTAGCAGCCAATGGCTCTCTGTTATGGATGTACTATTTTCTTCCTATTTTTCCATCTTTCTCTCATCCTGTTCTATGCACTTATGCCTAGTTTACAGACTTAGTTGTTTTTCTTTGTGTAGCAATTATCTTATTGCACAGACACTCCCTTATCTCCTCTCTCACATGACTAATGGGAATGTCCCCTTGATCTAGACTTCCTGCACAGCTTCTTCTTTCCCATGTTCATCTCCATCCTGTACAGGGCTATGCTTTTTCTTTCTGTTCCTTCTCTTCCATGTCATGGCTATACCACAGCCTTTTTGTCTCCACCATGCTTCCATTCTCAAGGCTGTTCACCTTATTCCTTTGATTACCATTATGACTCACTTTTGCTCCCATAGGCACAGGGTATGGACTTATACAATACATATTGGTAGATCTGGTATACACATGTACATATATCCTAAGTAGTATATAAAGCTGAAGGTGCTGCCAGAGAACTCCAGTCAAGTTCTCTTGGTATTCTCCCCCCCAAGCAAGATAGATTCGAAATCTGCTCTAAACCTCTTAGTACAAGTTTTATACCATAGCTTCATCTGACTTTTTGGGATTTCATCTCCCAAATTCATTGGTTGCATCACTCTTTATGTTTGTAGAGTAGTAATTCCTACCTTTCCAAGCTTCCAACTGTTTATTTTTCATTCTGACTATTTTTGTGTTCAATCTGAAGTCTTAGAATCAATCCAGACTTATCAGAACTTGTTGGAACTCAGTTATTTCAATAATTAGCCTTTTCATAGTACAATTCTTAGTAGGATCCACATACTTGTACCTACTATAAGATCCTGTACTTAGCATTTTAGAATACATCTCACTTTTCATCCAAAATTGATCACACACAAGCAATTCCCTTTGTCTCTGGCCCTTGTCCTAGGCCATTTTCTTTATATTTGATCTTTATTCTTGGTTGGATTAGCTATCCATTTCAATTCCAACATTTTGTTTCATACTTGCTATCTGAATTAGTCTAGATTTGTCATCAATGCTATGGTAAGCCTCCACAAACTCTTCAGAATGACAGCTTATTAACAGAATCCTCTGAGACAAACCCTCTCATACCATCATCAAACAAACTTTTATTATTTTTACAGTGCTTATCACCTGAATTCTCATTGTGCAAGTAAGCCATTTGAGCTTATATATTCAGATATTAAGTCCTTCCCCATACTTTCTTATCATAAGTATCAGTATATCATCACCTTCTTTGATGATTTCACATCCTATGGGTGAAGCATTATGTTGCATGCCAAAAGTGCTGCATTATAGGCTGCCAAATGCTTTCTATCTATGATAAACACCCAATATGACACTAAAGTCAAAGGATGGATATTCAATACAGGGGGAGAGTACAAATCCAAAGCTTTTGATAAGCTTCTTGCTAACAATGGGATAACTGCATATCAGAGTGTCCCACATGTTCCCTAACAGAATGGTCACACACAGCACTTTATGCAAACCATTATGGACAAGTCAGAATTGATATGTCTATAAGCATGCATTCCAGAATCTTATTGGAAATTCTCTTGGGCCCATACTGTACACATATACAATAGGACACCATTATAGTGCCATGATTGGTGAATATCCTATGAGAAGCTTAACCAGCAATCTCCTGATATTGGGCATCTTCACATTTTTGGCTGTGGAGCAGATATCCATGCCAATAAGATGGCTCCTAAATCAGAGCTCATGCTGTACCTGGGAATTGCACCTGATAACAACAAGAACTTCTTGTTCATGTGTCATCCCAACAATATTAAATTTATTTCTTCTTAAGTGCTTTTTGATGAGTAGCTATTTCCTTTTTGTGATAAACCTATGTGCATGTGTACTAAAGCTCTAGCTATCAAGGATGATGAGGATGATCTTGATATTCCTGCACTTGATGGCCATGATGATGACCTACCACCTGCTGCTGTATCATCTCTTAATCCATCTCATCCACCTTATCCACACATGCCTGAATGTTGGTCAGTCACCTCCATATGTCCAATAGGGGTAGTTATATGAAAAGAGAGGGATAAGTTTATAAGAAAAGATTAAAAATGAAAGTATATGATAAGATAACAATCAAATTTTAACACTCCAGGGGATGCATTGAACTGCCTTGCATCATATATAGGATTATCATGCCACATGTGATCACACTTGTGCCAGTAAGGGAACTCAGCAATGATTTTTTCTATAAAAAAAATCATATTGGATGTCAGTGAAAAGGGCAAAAATTAATTGAACTTACCAAGAATATTCTTGTATGTAGGATCATTAGGCATGACACCTTGACCAATAGACTTCAGCATTAAGGCATGTGTCCAATAACACTTTTTCAGGCGGGTCAAAAATCAGCATAAAAGAAGAGAATAGCATAGGAAAGAAACTCACATATCAAGATGATTGCTTACTGCTGTTGCAAACTTATTTGGCTGATCAGCATATATGACCCCATATGTGACATCTTATATGAAGATTGCATTGGCAATCACACTTTTGATATCCTTTTTGTTCCTTCTGAGTCCAGCTCTTGTTGTTGCTGAAGTTCCAGCACAACTGCCTTGCATAATCAGTGGGATTATTCCATAGTCATTCAAAAAGTTGCTTAGTAAGGTGGGGATATGGCTCCCATTTTATGGTATTGTGTGAGGGTATATCCTGGACAGGGATTTCTGCAGTGGATGTTATGATTCTATACTTAGCACTATCCTTTTTTCTTGGACTACTATTTTTTTTCACTGATGACACATCCGTTTTTGCTAATTGCCCAATGCTATCATATGATTACTCCTCCATCTGACATCATCACTTGATGACTCATTCTTGCCTACTTCACCACTATTCTATACTGCTCTCTTGCCTTCTCTTTTGCTTATTTCATCCTTCACTATCAGCCAGCCCTAGACACTAGGAGTATGGTATATAAGGGGATCTTAGACAGATACCTTTCTCTTCAAGCTAGTTCTCCTTTGACTCTTTGACTCTTTGTCCCCTTTGGTCCTCTGTTCCCTTGTTCTTGTATCTTGGTACCAGTAATACAACTGGTCAACCTTTCTTGAGTCCTCAATTGTACCTTATAAGTCTCTACCTGCACTTCAAGCAAGTAGTTTGTCCTTGTAAACCTACTCCTTGTCCCAGTGACCATCATCATCTAAAACCAACTTGATGTTGCACAGATGTCTCAATATTATCTAGGAAGAACCTAGATTCACATCCTGAACTTCAATCCAACCTCTTATTTTCCAAATGCTACACTTGCTGCCTTACCCAGGCGCAAGCGTAATAGTGGATAGGTGGTCAATCTGGATTTGCTGGCTGCTAAGAGGCTAGGTGAGTTGGCCAGATGCAACCTTTGCCTTACCCTTGGACTTTGCAATCTGGCAAGTAGGCTGGGAGGGCAAAGGAGCATTGTATTTGCCTCTACCATGAATAAAACAGATTTCTGGGGCTGCCATTGGGCACAGGGGGTCTGTAACTCAAAGCCAAGCAGAGTGTCTGAAAAAATAAGTAAATGACATGGCTTTGAATCTCTGCTTGAATCATTTTGCACTGCACACATGAGGCTGGTGAGATTTCCATCCAGATTTGCCACCTGCATCAACATCTACACCATATTTGAATACTATTAATGACTTACCAGTGTATAGTGATGCTGCAGGTGCCAAGGAATTTGCCTTTTGCATTAGTGAAGTGGCCATAGTACTAGTTGGTGAATGGACCTTGGCTCAGTACCAAAATCCATCCAATCATGATTTGCCACTTAAATTGACAACACTAACAAGAATTTTATTGCAAGGACCTTTATTGAGCTAGAAAGATGTGTGAATGGGAAAGACATCACAAGGACCATGATTGCATTGCGTGGCTGGGAGGTAGTCCCAAAACAATACCAAATAGGCAGTGACTAATACCAGTTGATCTTGGTATAGCACACCATATCACAACCAACATTAAGGGGTTATTTACATCTAACCTGTCATGATTTTGCTTCAGTGCACATTCTTACCAACCTATTTCAGACAATTATCATAATCTACCTGTGCTATCAATAATAATAACAGTGGGACAAAAGGCATGATTATTAGATGATATTGACATAGCTTGTACAGCATCAGTAAATTAACATTGTTCTTTATCTGGCTTATCTGGCTTATTTGGCTTACAATATGTCCAAATTACACTTTTAAAGTCCAGAAAAGTTGTCTATCCAATAAAAAACATAATCTAGTGTATTTCTTATTCTGCCTGTTACATCTTCAGTTTCAGTTGATCAACTTACCTACATCATAAGCCATATTAGACATAGCAAGCACAAAGAAGCCAAATAAAGAACAGTACAAGTTTACTGATGAGCATGTGAAGCAACCAACCCAAAATGTGGAATGAAATCCATGAGGAGTCAGATGAAGCTAATACTAGAAAGCTTGTACTATTGGCTATTGTTATGGATATATTCTTTTCCCTTTATTTTTCCCACTATTTCCTGTCTCATTCTATGTATTTATGCCCCTTTTATAGACTTAGTTATTTTTGTCATGCAGCAATTATCTTATTGCATAGACACTCTTATCTTTTCTTTCATGTGACTAATGGGGATGTTCCCCTGGTCTGGATCCCTTGCACAGCTTCCACTCTCCCACATTCATCTTCAGCTTGTGCAAGGCTATGCCTTGTATTTCCATTCCTTCTCTTCCATGTCATGGTTATACCATAGCCTTCTTCATTTCCATATGCTTCCATTTCCAAGGCTGTCTGCCTCACACTTTTAATTACCATCTATGACTCACTCTTGCTCTCATGGGTCAAGGATGTGGACTAATACAATACGCATTGGTAGATTTAGTACATACATATATATATACATAGTATAGTATATAAGGCTGAAGATGCCACCCAAAGAACTCAGTCAAGTTCTCTTGGTCTTCCCCATCTATTGATCAAGCAAGATAGATTTGATCTATCTACTCCATAGTCATAGCACAAGTTTCAGTCATAACTTTATCTGACTTCTTGTGGATTTTGTTCCACACTTGGGTTGGTTGTTTCAGCTATGGAGTAGATGGGACTAAGTCTATCTTGCTGGGAAAAAGACCAAGAGAACTTGACTGAAGTTCTTTGGCAGTGCTTTCAGCCTTATATACTAAAATTGCTGCAAGTGCAAGAACCAGACAAACAGTCTCAAACCTTGCAATGTTACAGTTTGTCTTTCTTTCCTTTCTTCTCCTTATGGACTTATCATTTCTCCTTCTACTTCTGGATATAATATCACATGGTTGCCCATGTGACTCATTTTGACTCACCTTATCTCTGACTTGTTATAACTCAGATGCTATTCCACTTCTAGGCAGCTCTCTCTTGGAGCTGTGCCTTGTATCCCCACTCACCCATTTATGGATGCCTTAGCCTTAGTACTGTTTGCACAGCATGGTCTGTGCACAGATCTCTACAGTATATAAAGGCCTTCTCCTGTACTTCTATTTCCTAGCTAGTTCTATGCAATCCAGTGTATTTCCTAGTCCATCCACTTGCCTGAGTGTGAACTTAGGAAGTGAGACCAGCCCCTATCTCCCAGAGTCATTGTACTACTCCAGAGTATACACTTCAAGACTAGGACTTGTGCCACAAGCATAACAGCCATTTGCTCTGTCCATTGGACTATAATTGGCAGGATGAGATGTAATCAGTTTCATTCTCTTATATTCCTGTCATATTGATATTTCACATACTCTAGTCACTGTGCTTCTATCCTTGATTCCCATCCTGATTTCTTAATCACCTCCAATTCTTGGCCAGCATTTCTGTATAAAGGTGAAAAGTATAATTCAAAAGAGCCAAAAAAAGAACTATTCAAAAACCTTCTTCTGTTAATATTGAGATGCAAAAATCCCAATAGCATAGGGGCAAGAGGGAGAATGAGAGTCTGGTGGGAGACTCACCAAACTATAGAGTGTAGGTTGATAATCAAGAGTAGCAGTTGTGAAACAAGTGCTAGGAGTGGATGGATTGAGTATTGAACTCAAATATCAAGCAAGTGATAGAACAGGAAATGTGAAACTGTTATTTGAGACAGGCTGTAGGACTGTCCTTATATACTGAACCATCTAAGGTTCAAGAGGAGCTTGAACTCTATGAAGAGATAAGAGCTATAACTGCCATAGGCTAGTTATCTATAGAGGACTAAATATAGTG
>JBBPNM010000078.1:0-16991 GCA_038090895.1 Boletus bicoloroides
GGGAGAGAGCTGGCTGGAAAGAGAGCAAAGTGCAGCTTCTGTGGCCCACCAGGCAGAGTTTGGCATAGGAGGTGGCTGGCAAGGCAAGGTTGCTCCCTAGTAGGTAGACTAGACCAATTAGTCTTGTATAGTTAACATCAATCGTCTAGCTAAAATCAATGATTAGCAAAAGTATAGCAAAAGTATAGCAAAGCTTACCAAAGTGTGGTGAAGTCTTGTTGTGACCACTTCCCATATATAAGGCCCAGCCATTTGTTTGGCCCAGTTTGCCATGGTGTGCAAGAGACATGAGTTTATATGTTATATGTCCACTAAATTGCATTTTTGATATTTTTGGACTTTGTCATATTTTCAATATGTGGCAGTGTAGAAAAAGCCCATGAACATTATGAGATAAGATATGCTGCTTTCAATGGATTCCCCATTGAAGCAAGATTTGAAAGCAAAGAAGATGGTATTTTCTATTGAAAGTTTGTTTTCAAACAAAGAACATTTCAAAATTTCCTGATTCTCCTATTCCTTATACCTCTACTCCAGAGTTTCTTTCCCCTGCTCCTCCATCCATCTTTGATAAGACATACATACTTATAGAGTGTGGAACTCATGAGGGTAATTTACCACCAGATTGCCAAGACATATATAGGATATAGATAGTCTTAACACCTTCTTCAATGAAGAGAGCAATAAACACTTCTCCTATTGCATTGAAGCATTTGCACTCCAAATCAATTCATCTACATCTGTATTTAATTGTTCACACTGGATGATTGAAAGTGATTGCACTAACTGTTTATTATCCTTTATTAATGACTTTGTTCATCTATGAGATCAGAAATGAACTGCTTCTGTTGCTAATGGAAACAAAGTTTCTATGTATGGTCCTGGCATCATTCTCATCCAACAAATTAATGGAGGATTTAAACCTCCTAGTGTGTCTTTAGAAAAAGTTTGATATGTACCTGACTCTTCACATTGCTTGTTATCATTACCTTCATTGACAAACCATGGCTATCACTGTGAGATTACAAATTCAGGATCACAGATCTGGGACAAGAGAGGATACATGGTGATTCAGGCCCTATTGTCTGCTAACAACCTGCATTGATTTCAGTTATAAATAATTACACCTATAATAGATATTATAGCCTCTCTTGTGGATGATCATTCTTATCATATTTGACACCAATGTTTTGGTCATACTTCTTGGAATGCTCTAAGCCATGCATCTACCCATTTATCAGATGTTTCTTCATTCACTCTCTTTGCTGATCTTGCTTCTTGTAAAGGCTGTCAGATTAGGAAGATGCTTGATTGCACTTTTCCAGCCTCTGGTAAGCAGGCTTCTCACCTTCTCGTTTTGATGCACATAGACCCTATTGGTCCTATGCCAATAGAGCCTCACTTTTGTTCTTGATATATTTTTATCTTTATTGATGATTGCACTGGGTATATTCCTTTGTCCTTCTTGTAGGTCAAGTCAGACTATTTGCCTAATTTTTGCAATATAACCTCTTGGGCTGAGACCTCCACTGGCCACACATACCCTTGCCCCCATGCATTTGGACTGAGGGAGTGAATTTATGGGACAGGAGTTCCAGACATTTCTCACTTCCAAAGATGTCACTCATCAGATTTCTATTCCTCACACTTCTCAACAGAATGGATGTGCTAAGAGATTTAATCAGACTATATTGGAAAATGCTGAAGCCATGTGCCAATATGCATACCTACCTAAAGTATTCTGGCAAGATGCTTGTTATGATTTTCTATTCACTTAGCACTATTCTTTCTTTTCTTTTGGACTACCATTTCCTTTTCATTGATAATACAATTGTTTTTACCACTCATCCAATCCCATTGTATGATTACTCATCTTTTGTCATCATGATTATTCCCTTATAGCCTTCTACCAATATCATCACTTGATGACTTATTCTTGCTTACCTTGTTATTGTTCTATGACCTTCCATTTTGCTTATCTCATCCTTCTCCACTAGCCAGCCCTAAACACTAGGATGTAGTATATAAAGGTTCTTAGATAGGTACCTTTCTCCTTAAGCTAGTTCTTCTTTATTTTTCATCATTGATCCTTTGTCCTTGGCTTTCTATCTTTGTATCTTGGTACTAGCAATCCAACTGGTCATCCTTTCCCCTAGTCCCTGCTTGAATCTTATAAGTCTCTGCCTACACTTTGAGCAGGCAGCTTGTCCTTGTAAAACCCTTGTACTCAGGTAATTGCCTGTCACTCAAACCCTTGACTACTATGGACATTATATTTTTCCCTCATTGTTCCTGATTTTTCCTGATTTTCCATATATACTCATGCCCATCTTTTGGACTTAGTCATTTTATTCATGCAGCAATTATCTTATTGCACAGACACTCTCTTATCTCTTCCCTTATGTAACTAATGGGAATGTCCTTTGGCCCAGACCCTTGCACAGGTTTCATCTTCCCATATTCATCTCCACCCTGTACAAGGCTATGTTTAATTTCCATTTACTTCTCTTCCATATTGTGGCTATACCACAGCCTCTTTAACCTCTGCTATGCTTCCATTTCTAAGGCTGTTCACCTCATGCCTTTAATTATTACCTACAGCTCACCCTAACCCCACGGTTCTAGGGTATGGACTTATATGATATGTATTGGTGGATCCAATATAAACATATATACATATGGCTAGTAGTATATAAGGCCAAAGTCCCAGCCAGAGAACTTCAATCAAGTTCTCTTGGTCTTTCCCCATTCCAAGCAAGATAGACTCAGTAGTAGGTTTTATCTTTACACCTAAGTCTTTTTTTAATACAAGCTTTATATCTTGGATTGTTGGTTGCTTCATTAGAACTTAACTACCACTCTTCTGCCAATGGGGCCCAAGACCAAGGAGTACTTACTGTTACAAGTCAAAGACTACAGCACCAGAACTTAACCCCTAAACACAGCTGATGAGAGAAAAGCTAGTCCCTTCTGCAAGTAGAACAAGAACTGGCAAAGCAAAAGAGGAGAGTGATATCACACACTTAGGGCAGGGGACAAGTGTCCAGTGCAGTAACAAAGTGAATAAGACTTTTGGGGACTGAGGGTGGAATTATAACACTACCTCCTAGTTTCAAGACTCAAAGTCCAACCAAGTTGCAGGAAATATTGAGTACAATGGTCTGAAGTTCAAGAAAAAAGAGAGAAACTTTGAGTAGGCCATGTTGTGGATGGAACAATGTTCCAAAGGGTGCTAAGCATGAAAGTTTGAGATGGCCTTCTTGGCATGTGACAAATTGGCTAGGAGTTCCCAAGTCTGGTCCATGTCATCCATTCTTCCAATATACCAGATACTCAATTTTCCCTCACTTAACACAGGAATGTAATCCACCTTATATTCCTTGTGGTGATCCTCAGTAACTAAAATGGAGTCAGATTGCAGGGAGGATTGTCTCTCCAGCATCTCATGATAGGATTTGACCTAGGAGACATTGATGACAGGATGGATGAGGAGAGATACTGGGAGTACTAGCTTGACTACATTAGGTAGGACTGTGGAGATTTGATAAGATCCAATCCATTTTTGGATCAACTTCTGCACCAGATAGGGATATTGAATGGGAAGCAGCCTAGAGGGCACTTGGATACATCCACTAGGGTGCACAAAGGAATTCCACTCAATGCTTATCTAAGAGAAAGAGTATCTAGAATCCTTTTTATTATTAGGTGAAATATTCAGCCTTATATACAAGATGGTACTACTTAATATGGCAAAGCCCTAATGGTGCCATGGGTAAAGGGATAGACTGCAAATGTCCATATTGTAATGTACATGTGTCTATAGCACAATAAGAGTCTGGCTCAATCATCCAACTGGCGCTAAATCCCAATCCAGGTCTAAGTAGTAGTCCAGTAAATCTGGTCCAAGCTGGATATATATTGTGCATGTTGTAAGTTCTCTTCCAGTTCCCATGTGTTTTCTGCTGTGGAATACCCCTTCTAGGACACAAAGTACTGCCTCTGTTCTTGTATTCTGCAATGTGAGAGGATTTTATCAATTTCATACTCTTCTTCTCCTCCAATCAGATCTAGTGGAGGGTTGGAAAAATTTGGTCTGTGTTCCAGAGTTTCCCTCTAGGATGATAGGAGAGAAGCATGGAAAACATCATGTATTTTCCAGGTTGGTGGGAGTCATAGTTTATATGCCACAGGGGAGATGACTTGTGTGATTTCAAATAGTCCTTGTCTTCTGAAGGTGAGTTTTTTGAAGGGGTAGCAGAGTTTCAGGTTTTTCCCTTCTAGCCAAACCTTATCTCCAGATTTCCATAGGCAGAATTTGGAAGAGATCCATTCCTTCATTGTTCTTTGTGCTTTCCCATGTGCTGCCATTGCTTCTTTTTTGGACTCTTTCAGTTTGGTATGGTCTTTGCTCATATCTGAGGATGAGGGAAAATGGCAACTTGTTAATAGCAGAATGGGTGGCAGAGTTGTGAGAGAATTCTGTCATAGAAAGAAGGTCTGCCCATTTCTCAGGATGTCCATCGCAAAAGATGCAAAGGTAGGTTTCAAGTTCTTGATTTACCCTCTCTATTTCTCCATTGGTTTGTGGATGGTAGGCAAAGGAGAGCTTGAGGTCATATTTTAGGAGGTGAGCAAGCTCTTTTGCAAAGGCTGAGGTGAATTGAAGGCCTCAATCAGAGATACATCTGTTGTATAGGCTGTAATGACAGAAAACATGGAGGAAAAAGAGCTTGGCTACTCCTGCCATATCAATGGTTTTGTTGCAAGGGCAGAGAATTACCCCCTTCATAAGCCCATGGTCTACTATGACCATGATCAAATCAAAGGACCCACTGGAGGGTAGGTCAGTGATAAGGTCCACAGAAACCTATTGGAAAGGGCAGGTACAGTCAGATGGTAAAGGAGAGAGAGTAGGAATAGTAGGATGGATGTTGACTTTGTTTGCCTGGCAGACAGTACAGCCAGCAATGTATTTACAAATATAGGTGGTTATTCCTGGCCACCAATAATCTTGTTGGAGCAAGTTGAGGGTGCAAAATATGCCACCATGTC
This sequence comes from Boletus bicoloroides, assembly GCA_038090895.1. Classification (NCBI taxonomy): domain Eukaryota; kingdom Fungi; phylum Basidiomycota; class Agaricomycetes; order Boletales; family Boletaceae; genus Boletus; species Boletus bicoloroides. Next base: position 5,053 of record JBBPNM010000078.1, read on the forward strand.
CATAGGTCTTGCTGGCATGGATGGTTGATACCAAGTCTTGCTGGATAGTTTTGGGGATATATAACTGATTTTTGAAGTATAGCTTCCCATTGTCATAGTGCCAGTCATGTTTGGATGCTCTGGCAAGGTTCTGTATGGAGTTCCTGGTTATTGGAATGGATAAGGGTGTCATCCATATAGACAATGAGCCATCCTTTTGCCATGAGATCACCAAAGATGTGGTTCATTAATGCCTGAAACATGGCAGGGGAGTTGCATAGCCCAAAGAACATTACTGTTGGTTTGTACAGTTCCAGGGGGGTGATGAATGCAGCTTTCCACCTATCTTCTGGCTTAATGAGGATGTTGTTATATCCCCATTGGATATCCATCTTGATGAAGATTAATGATCCTTGAACTTGTCAATTAGATCAGAGATGAGTAGTAGCAGGTAGGCATTCTTGATAGTATGGGAGTTTAGATACTGGTAGTCCTGGCATGGCCTTACTGATCTTTTCTTTTTGGTGTAAAAAAGAATGGTGATGCTTGTGGAGACTTGGACAGAACAATCTTTCCAGACTTCAGATGTTCATCAACAAATGCTCTGCAAGCCTCCTATTCTTTGGGGTTGAGTGGATAGACTTTGGCCACTTTTGGAGAGAATCCCTCATTGAGTTCAATGGCATAGTCAAAGATTCATGATAGGGGAAGTTCATCAATGGTCTTCTTTTCAAAAACTGTTACAATTCCATAGTTAGTGCTATCCTTTTCCTTGGATTATTATTTTTTTTCACTGATGACACATCTGTTTTTACTAATTGTCTGATGCTATCATATGATTATCCACTCTCTATCATCACGATTACTCCTCCATCCAATGTCATCACTTGATGACTCATTCTTGCTTACTTCACCACTGTTCTATACTATTCTATTGCTTTCTTTTTGCTTACTTCATCCTTCTCTATGAGCCAGCCCTAGCCACTAGGAGTATGGTATATAAGGAAGCCTTAGACAAGTACCCTTCTCTTTAAGCTAGTTCTCCTTTGGTTCTTTGATCCTTCACCCCTTGGTCCCCTGTTCCCTTGTCCTTGTACCTTGGTACCAGCAATACAACTGATCAACCTTTCCTAAAGTCCTTGATTGCATCTTATAAGTCTCTACCTGCACTTCAAGCAGGTAGCTTGTCCTTGTGAACCTACCCCTTTGTCCAGCAACCATCATTGCCTGAAATCCACTTGACATCACAACAGACATCCTGTCATTGTCTAGGAAGAACTTAGGCCTGCACCTTGAACTTCAATTCAATGCTCCTTGTCTTCCAAAGGCTATGCTTGTTGCCTTACCCAGGCCCAAGTGTAACAAAAATGTCACTAAAGTCAGCATATGGTTGAGGCAATTTAGCTTTAAGTTTCTCTATCTGTTGGGCTAGCTCAGTTGCTAATGTGGTTTTTCTAATTGGATAGGCTTCCTTGGCATATCTGTCCATTCTCTTCTTCAAAAGGTGGGCAATTCTATGGTTAGGGTAGAATGGAAGAGATGATTACTTCCCCAGTGGTCCAATCAATGAGGGGGTTAATTTCTCAAAGCTATGATAACTCTAGAATTGGATTCTCTTGACCACAATTTACAACTAGAAATTCTTTTTTCTCCTCAGTTTTGGCAATTCAGAGATAGAGGGTTACTTTGTGGTGGATTACTCCTCCTTGATTAGTGCTTCTATCCACATTCTGTGCTTTGAGTGGTTGGAAGAGTCTTTGCATTTGGTATCCTTTCTTTTTGACCAGGTCTTGGTCAATAAAGTCGCCAGTTGCTCTACTGTCAACCAGGGCAAAGGTGTCAACAATTTATGCTTCTTCATTCACAAAGATGAAGATGGGAATGTGAATGAATTTTTCATCTAGGTCTGATATGAATACAGGAGCAATAATTTCTGAAGGCAAAGATGTTGATACTTTCCTTTGGTTTAAAAATCCTCAACTTCTTCAATCTTGGTGGTGGCTATCATTTCCACCTTCTCTTCATCTTCTTCAGTGAAGCGAGTAGCAAGCACCTGTAAGATCTTTTCCTTGGTGGTCCTGTTCTTTTCAAGGGATCCCACAAACTGTGCTAACTCTGATTTGGGTTTCAGAGTTGGGGGTGTGACTAGAAGGGTGGTGATTACCTTTACTTGGGCTGAGTTTCTGGGTGGATATGGTGGTCCCTGGTTATGAGATTGGCCTTGAGGGTGATTCTTGATGTGACATCTGATCTTATGACAAATGAAGTATTTGTTGTGCTTTATATGTTCAGCTCTTTTAATGGGAGAGAGGTGAATGGCATCAATATTCATGACACTGGGATCTCATGCTGTTCTGGGAAGGAAAGATCTGATGCTATCTCCTCCTCAAAGAGCAGTGATCTGTTTCTACTGAGCATAAGATTTACTTGTCTATTTAATCCATTTGTTCAGTGTGATGGGAATATCTTTGACTGACAGGACCATCTGTCCTAAGCTGGGGTCTAGTCCAGTAGTGAAGGCCTTAATGAGGGTTTCTTTATCTTTGATTCCAGTTTGTGCTGTGGCCAGCTGAAAGTCCACAATATATTTCTGGAATCCTTTTTCATGGTCTCTTAGGTTCTGGACAAGGCAGTCCATGGTCCTCCTCACCTTGTTCTGGATGTCAAAGGGGTAAAAGGTTATCTTGAAACTGGCCACAATTTTCTCCCAAGTTTTCTCATTGTCTGGGATGGTGGCATCATTGAGTTTGTAAAACCATCCCTATAAAAATGGCTTTCCCCTTCTCTTGCTCATCTTGTTTAAGGCTGTTAAGAGTTTTGCCTTATCATTATAGACAAAGGAGTTCATCTTGAAGTAGGCTTGGAGGGATAGCATCCACCTATTCAATCAAGTCTTCAGAGTCCCTGGAAAAATCCTTGGATAGTCCTGTCTTTAGCTCAGAGGGGCAGGATGTCATGTCTGTCATTTTGGGGTCTAGAGCTTTCTTGTCAGGTATTTCAACATCTGGATCTTCCTCTGCTTTCTCTGGGTCTGGATCTTCTTCTGCTGCTGCTTCTTCAGCATTGAGTTTAGTAGCATGGCTTTCTATTTCTTCTTGTGTGCATGGTTGTGCAAGGGAGAAGGTGGGTCATTTGAATTGGACAGGGGTTGGTGTATCCTCACTGTCAAAGAATCCACTAGTAGTTTTTTGTCAGTTTTATCTGTGGTAGAATCAGATGGAGGGCAAAGGGTATGGTAGGGGGCAAAAATACAAAAGTGACTGAAAGACAATATGGTGGGCAATTCTCTTCTGCTAGATAGCAGGAGATAAGTAACAAGCTAGTTCTTTGTTATGCTTGTGGTGTAGGTCCTAGCCTTGAAGTGTACACTCAGGAGAAGTACAAGGACTCTGAGAGATAGGGGTTGGTCTCACTTCCTAAGTTCACACTCAGGCAAGTGAATGAACTACCAAGTCCAGTGACATAGGTAATGTTATTAGCAGTCTGGATTGGAATCAGAATTACCATAGGCTGATATTCCACAAAGTCTCTGATATCATATGTAAAATGAAGGAATGGGCTGAAATCAATCATCCAGACAGATAGATCACTTTTATGATTGTATGCCTTTCCCTTACATTGTTTGCAATTTATGAAACTCAGCTTATATTTACATAGTGAGAGTGTAGTTACATGTGTGTATACTACACTACTTAGTCCAATATCAAGAGGATACTGTGCTTTAGCTGCATTGGACAGTAGGTAGTCAGCAGCTGTATGTGATGAGAGGAAAGGAGAGATATACTTGTCATAGTCCATTTTGAAGAACAAATTGTCAGTGAGTCCAGCAGCATCTGCAATTTTCATGTCAATGTCTGCCTCAGACCTGTAGATATTGATTAGATTCTTCTTGTCCCAGCAGTTGGTGGGAGGCACCATAAAGCAGGTATGCTTGGAGGAGGGACTGGATTTATCATTGTCATTGTTATCTGCAGGGAGTAACCCTAGGACATTCAACTTGAAGAACTCTAAGTCCAGTTCAAAATCCTAGACTGCGGATTGAATGGAGGGTACAGTGAAGTGGTTGTGTAAGGTATGGATATGAGTATTGGTCTGGGAAACCTTTGCAGAAATTGGATCCAGGATCCAGACAACCTGAGGTGTGACCTCAATACCCATCCACTCAATGAGCAAGATGGTGCAAGGGGTTTCCTTAAAGATGAGAGATCTGAAGGAAGGTGCTGTAGCAGTCTGCACAAGCTTCCAAGGGTCCTCCAAAATATCCAGAGTGGAGTCTGTGAATTGTAGACTGTTTGTGAGTTTGATAATGGAAGCAAATCCAGAGAAAGCTTCATTAGAGGTGATGGGAGAAGCAAGCATTTGATTTCCCTGGCCTTTCTGCTCTTGTTTAGCCTTTTTGCCCCAAGTGCCACAAGTGTGTTCCTTCTTATAGTTTCTGTTGGTATTTTGCTGTCTGGAACTCTTACTATTGGATCTGGACTGTTTGCTCTCTTTCTGTTTGCCTTTGTGAGGTATATGCTGCTGCTGCTGGGAGGTGAAGGACAGATTGGCAGGCTTGGGCTTAACTGCAGATAGCTTGTAAGTAGATTGCAGAGCCTGTCCACACCAGATAGTATGTTGCTCATAGAAGAGAATTGCAAGCTTCTGGATTGATTTGAAAGTGGTGGTATCTGTGATCCCATCAGTTGCAACCTTCTGAGCTACTACCTCCATATTAGGAGGGAGCTTCACTAGGTGAAGCATGATCTGGGTCTTAGTAGGAAGTTTGAACTTAGTGTTTTTGAGTTCTATGAAGTACATCTGCAATTGGTTGAGCACTTTTCCAGGATGTTGATCACTTGGAATGCACAAGTCAGGGATGGATTTGAAAAGTGAAAATGCTATCATGACACCAGGAGTGCCATATTTAGTTTGGAGCAATTTTCATATCTCTTTGGTGGTTCTGAGTTCCAAGATCTTGATGCAGATTGTGTTGGATATGCATAGGATTATATTTTTTAGCAACTTTTGTGTTTGTAATATCCTAATTTTTTATCATTTTGTAAGTATTTTGATTTATGGAGTTCTTAGCTAGGTGGTCCTTTTGGAAAATGTAGGAATCCCTAGTGGACATAATATAAGCCATTATGTATAGTTTCCATTTCTGGAAGGTCATGGCACCATCAAGGAGAGGAACAGTATTGAAGAGTATGTTGGACATGGTGAGATCTAAGAGGGTGTGGTCAGCATCAGAGTCATTCATCAGAAAAGTTGTTAGAAGAATGAAAAGTCTAGCAATCAGAGTCCTCAGATTAACACTGCCAGTGATGGTGCATGCAATTTGGTCTCATTCCAATGGCTGGCAGTCATTGTAGACCATGTACACAAATGTCCAGTAGGCAAGCTAAGAGCATGAGCTTATTTGGATAGGGCATGGATCAAGTGCAGCTCACAGGGCTTATAACCTGTTGAGTGGGGAGCAGCCCAGAGGGTGCTCAGATGCACCACTAGGGTGTACAGAGGAATCCCACTCAAAGCTCACCTAAGAGTAAAAGAGTATATAATCCTTGGTTTTATTAGGTGAAATATTCAGCCTTATATACAAGATGGTACAACTTAATATGGCAAAGCCCTAATGATACCATGGATAGAGGGATAGACTACAAATGTCCATATTGTAATGTACATGTGTCTACAGCACAATGAGAGTCTGGCTAAATCATCCAATTGGCCCTAAACCCCAATCTGGATCTAAGTCCAGTAGTCTAGTGAATCTGGTCCAAGCCAGATATATACAGATACATTGGTACTGTATCAGATCCTAACAGATTGGTACCAGAACTGCTGCTTTAATAGTGCAAATTCAACATCCTCATCCATTGATCAAGCAAGATAGATTCAGTCCCATCTACTCTATAGCATTAGTACAAGTCTTCTAGTAGTAGCTTTCATCTGACTCAGCAGGATTCTGATTCCTATGTTGATAGGTTGCTTCATTAGAGCTTGACTATTCCTCTTCTGCCACAAGGGCCCAAGAAGCAAGAAGTAACCTTATGTATATTCCCCTCTTGCATCTGTCTAACCCAGACCAGTGCCCACCACAAGTACATGCAGGGCCTTCTCTAGGGTCACCCAAATCTTATGCACAGGCCTCAGTGCCATCCTCCTCCCCTTTAGACAGATACTTGGGTGCTCCAATCACAGGGAGTGCAGCAGAGCAGAGAGAGAACAAAGTAGACTACATCACTTTAGACAACATAGATCCATCAGCAACTGAAGATGAAATATATGCCCTTCTCCTCCAAGCCATCCAGGACACCCATTCAGCTGGGTATTACCTCCTTTTCCCATTAAGTATGCCTGCTTTTATCACACCACCCCCTATGAGGCCAGATGCATTCCCCAATTGGGAATAAGATCTTTTCATTCCAACAGCATCCATTTACCTACTGCTTGAGCAGCTACCAGAAGTAGTTGTAGAAAAAGGTTTGGAACAAAGAGAGGTAGAAAATGAGGAGGATTTGATATTTAGAGTAAGAAAACATCATCAAACCCCCACCTTTATTTCCAAAAGGTGAAGAAACCACTGAATTTATTGGCCTAGAGTTGATTTCCAGTATCAAGACATTTCATACAATAATGAATTCACCCCTTGCTTATGTACACAAGCTTATCTCTCAATCCTATGTAAATACCCTTACTAAATGACTATGTTTGGGCTTTTTGATGAACCAGCCAATCCCTCTGCCCCTAAACCAACTCCCACACCCTCCTTTGATGACATTGTCAAGGAAATACATGCACAGAATGCTCACATTCAGCTGCTTAAGCAGCAAAGAGAAATGATGACTCAGGTGCTATTATGGGCCTAACTTGCTAAAGCCCAGGAACAGGCACAAGAAGCCAACCAATGTACACATGAGATCATGGGGCTAGTCAGCTAGCAGTAAACAGGAAGCTTCAAAGGAGGTAGAGTGATAGCAGTAGGAATGGCTAGATCTTCATCTAAAGTTGAAATCATTCTGAATCCTGATACCTATGATGGTTCCCAAGTCAAATTTGAAGATTGGTGGACCAAAATGAAGGCTTGGCTGGACTACAACCCCAAATAGTAGTTCATTTACATGGATGCTGACAGAGATAAAATCACCCATAGAAAAAACTGTGCTTCTGCCATTCTCTCCCAGCTCCAAGGGCTGAAGGATAGCCACTTTACAGAAGTTGAACTTCAGAAGCTTGCTGATGGAGATACCTGCCTTCACAATTGGGACACATTGGTAAAAGAAGTCAAAGGGCTGTTCCACCCCCAATTACAGGTCAATTGGGCCAAGAACAAGATCTCCTGTTTCAGTCAGGGGGATCTCAACATAGACACCTTTATTACAAAATGGCAGTTGCTTTATCATCAGTCCAAGATTGACACCATCATGGAGGTGTGGCTTCTTGAAAAAAAAATCTTCCCTTATATCCAGTTTGAGCTATTTTGCACTAACATAAGAAAGGCAACTGTCAATAAAACTCTGATGGAAATAAGGAAGATCACTAAGGCCATTGAAGCCTACAATTACTATCTCCTATCAGGGTCACTATGAGAAGGGACAGCTGAAGTAATGGATCTTGATAAAAACCAAATGATCTTAGGATTCACATGGCTACAGAAGCACAACTCAGAGATCAATTGGGAGCACAGCACAGTCAAGATAACATGTTGCCCCCAATCCTATTATCTTCTCCAGAAAAAGACCACCTTCCTCTGGTGCTTAGAAAATAAAAAACAGAAAGTGGCATGGAATGCCTCTAAAGTCTGAAGCACACTGGATACATCCCCCATTGCCTCCTCTGAGAAGTTGGCTGCTGAGCTAGTCCTACAGTCATTACACAGATTCCTACACATATTCCAGAAGCATGAGTCAGAATGCATGCCCACTCAAAAGCCTTGGGATCATGGGATCAATCTAAAGGACATATTTAAAGTCAAAAAGGGTAGATTAATCCCTCTATTGCTGCAGGAGCAAGAAGAAGTTTCTGCATTCATCAATGAGCAGCTCTGCAAGGGATATATCCACCCATTCAAATTCCCTAAGATATCACCTGGGTTCCTCATTTCCAAGAAGGACAGGAAGAAGTGAATGGTATAGGACTACTGTTATCTAAATAAGCACATGATCAAAAATAATTTCCCCCTTCCCCTCATTTCTCAGCTCATTGATAAGCTCAAAGAAGCTAAGATGTTCACCAAAATGGATTTCCAATGGGGATATAATAACATCCAAATCAAGGAAGTGGATGAATGGAAAGCAGTGTTTACCTGTTACCATGATTCCTTTGAGCCATCAGTAATGTTCTTTGGATTATGCAATTCCCCCAGAATGTTCCAAGTGATAATAAATGAAATCTTCACTAATATGAAAGATGTCTGTATCATATACATTGACAATCTTATGATTTTCACAAAGTCCAATTCCAAGAAAGAACACAACAAGGTCATGCTGGAAGTATTTCGCTGTCTTGAAGAAAATGACCTTTTTATCAAATCAAAGAAGTATACCTTTCATACCAAAAAAGTGTTTGCTTTCTGATTGTGCACTCTGCACATTTTTGGATACTTTGCCATATTTAGATGCTTCAGCTCTTTGTAGGACTTTGTTTATATCTATTCTCACACAGTTTATAGTTGGAGTTCCACAGTGAGCGCATTTTTCAGTTTCTTACTGTATACTCCAGATATGTTGTACTTAGACTCTTCTAATATCAGTTTCTCACTGTGGACTCCAGCTGTGTGTGATTCCAGCTGCTTAATAGGTTATGAGCCCTGTGCTCTAGTTGCTCCAAATTTCCTCAGCTTGTTGTTCCTCAAAGAAATTTTCTTGCTTCACTCCTTACCTCCTATTTACCTTCAAAAACTCCTACTTCTGACACCATGTCCTCAGAATACCAAACCCACTTGCATTGCATCCAGGTCCTCACTGGAACCAACTACATCACCTGGAGTGAGGAGATGAAGGTCCTATTTTGCTCCAAAGGTCTTTGGCAACTTGTCAATGGCAAGGAGCCTCACCCCACCACTGCAGGCCCAGAGCAGACTGCTTGGAACATCAAGCAGGACAGAGCAGCTGGTGAGCTGATGCTCAACATTGCACCCAACCAGAGAGTCCACATCTGAGCAGACCAGGATGACCCCACAAAGGCTTGGAGTACCCTAAAGAAGGTCTTTGTCCAGCAAAAGGCCAGCAGCTGTTTTGTGGCATATGATGAGTTCTTTAGCATTTGAAAATGTCCTGAGAAGTCCTTGTCTGCCTTAGCTGCTCAAGTTGAGGAGTTCATGCTCTGAATCAAGGATCTCTGCAGCTCATCATTCAACATTGCCACACTTGATGATGAGCTCACTTGCATGGCCATGATTCATGCTCTTGGGTCCAAATACTCAAGCTTCATGTCATCTTTGGCCTTGCTTGCTGATCTCAACAAAGACAAGCTCAAGGCTGCCTTCCAGACCAAGGAAATCAATTGATGACCTTGCTCAGACATTCTTCCTATCCTCACAACAGACTCAGCCCTGTCTACCTCATCATCTAGGTGCAATTGCCTCAAAAATGCACCTTGCGAGTTCTATGACAAGTCCAGGCACTGTCAATACAAGTGCTACTCACTCCAGAGAGCCAAGAAGTACTACAAGTTGAATAAGGGCAAGGACAGGAAGGATGAGAAAGCACAGGCAGCTACTGCCTCTTCCACAGGCTCTGAGGACATTGTCAAACACACTGGAAATGCAAGTCTTTGTTCCACTCCCCCTGATTCCTTCTTGCCACTTGTGTTCAATGCTGACCATGATTGGAATGCAGACTTGGGTGCCACTTCTCATATGACCCCTCATCATCACTGGCTATGCAATTATATCCCAAAACATGTCACAATCAAGCTTGCCGACAACACAATTGTCTATTCAGCTGGGGTGGGCTCTGTGGTATACAATCCAGTCATAGATGGGAAAAGAGGTCAAGCTATTGAGTTTTCAAATGTTCTGCATGTCCTTGAGCTATGGAACAACCTGCTCGCTGTGCTTTATCTTACTTACCATTCATCCTTTGTTGTCCATATCAATGCCACACACATGACCTTCTCGCATGGCTCTGGTCCCCCACTCTTCATTGCCAGCATCAATAGCCACAATGCAGCATTTCTGGATGGCACAACAGAGCCTATGATCAAATATGCACATCTGGCAACAATTTTACCCCTTAATTTGGGGCTTTGGCATTGCAGATTCGCATACCACCATATCACTGATATCAGACACTTCTCTGAGTACAACATGGTCACTGGAATGAAACTTGACAGTAAATCATTGCCTGATCCAATCTGCAAGCCATACCTAGCTGGCAAAATATATGCCAATCCATTCCCCAGTTCCATCAGTTGCTCTACCTGCCCTCTGGAACTTGTGCACTCCAATGTTCATCAAGTACCCTATCCTACATTCTCTGGGTATTGCTATTGGGTCACATTTATTGGTGACTATTCAAGATATCACTTTATTCTGCCCATTCATGCCAAATCAGACATATTCAATACTTTTAAGCAATTTAAGGCATTTGCAGAGAACCAGTGTGAACAAAGATCAAAACACTGTGTGATAACAAGGAAGGGGAGTATATAAGCAATACTGTGCTCAAGTTCATGACCAAGTATGGTATCAAGTGCTAGCACACTGTCTGAGCACAACCACAGCAGAATGGGGTAGCAGAACATGCTAATTGAGTCCTTTCAGAGTGCATCACTGCCATGCTCAAGGAGTTGGGACTCACTATGGCATTCTGGGGTGAGGCACTTGCTACACTGGTCCATGTCTGGAATCAATGCCCTCCAGCTGCTCTGGATAATGCTACATCCTATGAACTGTGGCATGGATGTAAACCAAATGTGTCTCACCTTCAAGTGTGGGGATCAACAGCATATGTGCATATCCAGAAGAACAAGCATAGTGCACTCTGCCATCCTGGAGGGGCACCTGATCCTATTGGGGACCAGGATTCAGAACCCAATGCCCCACTTGCAGTGCCTCAACCACTCCTAGATGCTCCTAAGATCCCACCTCCTGCACCCAAGCCTGTGCAGAGTCCTATTGGCATCAGTACATGCCTGCCTTGAAGAATCTGCCAGCAACCTCAAGAATGGTGGAAACCCAGTCCAGCACAGTTGGTTGACAATGACTTGGATGACTCTGATGACAAAAAAGCTGATATTGCCCACTGTTTCACCACCAATACAGTACATCCCAGGTTGTTCAAAGATGCCATAAAGCAAGATAATGCTGCAGAGTGGAGACAAGCTGCTTTGGATGAACTAGCTGCCCATCAGATGAATGGGACATGGACTCTTGTTGATCAACCTAAGGATTGATTAGTAATTGGGTCAAAGTGGATCTTTATCAAGAAGTATTGTGCTGATGGCTCCTTTGAGTGCCACAAGGGTTGATTGGTTGCATAGGGCTTTTCTCAGCATCCTGGATTCGAGTATCTTGAGGTATTCACTCCAACTGTGTGCCTTCTGACTCTATGCATCATCCTTGTGCTTGTGGCCATTTACAACCTCCATTTCTGGTCTGTTGATGTCTCAAATGCTTATCTCAATGGCGAAATGGACTATGATGCCTACATGGAGCAGCCAGAGGGCTTTGAACAAGGAGATCACAAGAAGACAGTCTGTTTACTCAAGAAAGTGCTGTATGGCACCAGACAAGGTGGAAACAGGTGGAATCACAAGATGTACACCACTCTTGAGTCCTTGGGCTTCAAACAGATATATTTTGATGCTGCTGTCTATATTTTTGCTTGAGGTGATGTCCAGATCATCCTGCCTGTCTTTGTGGATGATATGACCTTTGCATCAAAGTCTCTTGATGCAATCAAGTAGGCCATTGCCAATCTCACCAAATAGTTCAAGCTGCATAATCTAAGACCTACCACAGAGATCTTGAGCAT